>BPLR01001517.1:0-204489 GCA_021605095.1 Caerostris extrusa
CATTGCTGTTTGCCAGCTGCATTAGGAAAAAAAAAAATATTCTATACGTACCTAGTTGACTCATGTACTTCCTTCTTAAACGTCTGTCTTCCCCTAAACCTTTGGGTAAAAATACCTTTTCCTAAAGACCATCATCTCTCTCTGGTGGTCTGGAATTGTTAACAAAGAGTAATTTCTTTCTTTAATGTCACATAGTCCTGTTTTTTAACGTCCGCAGTCAATATCTGCGCGTCTGAAGTTTGTATAACCGGCCGAAAACGAATGACTTGTGTTGTTTCTCCTTTTTTATAGAAATGGCATCCCAATGTAAGACATTGGGAAGTTTGAATTTTACTCCATATAATATTATTTCTCAAAATCGATTTGGTATTCTTGCTTATTCTTCCCGTTTAAACATTTATTTCGTAGACTTACTTTGTAATCCGCCATTGATTTTGGATTCCAAAACTATAGTTAAAGCTCATAGTAATGCAAGAATAGTTTCAGTTTCTTTTAATAATTGCGAAGACAATGAGTTTCTTGCATCAGTTGGCGAACGTAATGGAATAAAAGTTTGGGATACAAAAACTGGTGATATAATCAATGTATCATCTTTTTTAAAGATGTAAGTATATTCAAGATTTATTTATTATACTTGTAATACATTAAATGCAATTTTGCTTAGGGGACAATGAAATTTGACAACTTTCTTGTCACCAAAATGGAGAATTAGTTACCGAATATGGTAACTTGTTTCTTCACCGAACTTAGTTTTCAACTTTCTTGTGTACTGTCACTCACGACCACTCTTAATTAATTTTTATAATTATTTATAACTATTGTTCATTTATCTAATATTTATTTACGTGGTTTTATTTATTTATTGTTTTCTTTTCAATTACGAAACAATTTATGAGGTTGGCTTCAATTTTTATAATTTTTTTTCAAGAGAGTATCTATGGTAACATGCATCAGTAACTTTATTAAACTTTATCATAGCATAAAAAAGATATGACTTCAATTCAATGAATTTATTTTAAAAATGCTGAAAGTTTAAAATTCAGTTAGTTTAATTCCTGTTATTCTTCTACTTGTATACTAACCAAAATTATTCAATGTTATGTCTAGTCAAGTATAATTTTTATTTTTGGGAGGTCAATGCATTATTTACGTTGCCGGGGTGGGTGCTGTATTATAGGTTTTGTCAGAGATTTGGAATACCGAGGTAAAACGCTTAATTTGCATAAGGTTTTGCTTCAACAGCACCTGAAAAATGGCTGGCAGAGTTGATGCTCAATTTTCTAATTCTAGTGACTCATCAACCATGTTCCAGAGTCAATTCATCTTGTTTAAAACTAGGAGTAAATATATTAAATTTCTGATTATGTCACTTTTTCTGCTTTTAATTAATTTCCTGTATGTTATTTTTTGTGCTTCTAATTGTTTTCATTTTAGTAATTGGTGATCCATTTAAAACACGCTCTTATTTCCGTATACCTTCAAATTTTCAAAATGAACTTCTCGCTTTGGTGGGGTTGCACTTCTGTTAAAAATGCAAGAAAACACATTTGGTGCTAAGTTCACACACACACAAAATCCTTGTCCTTAAACTGCAAATTTACCTGTAATTGTGCATCTTAATCATGATACATAGGGCTACAAACTGGGCCTTATTATCATTTTAATTGATCGATAGATCAGGTGACCTTTCTTCTGAAGTATCCACAATCACCTATTTTAGTCTTGTTGTACCAATTATCCTTTCTCGCTATAGTCTTAAAATAACAAAGAGTCAGTCTATCTAATTGACACATTTGTGAAAGTGTTCCTTTTTCTTCTTTCTGCAGCTATTGCTTAAAAGTTTCCTGAAAGTTATTTTTGTTCATTCTGCACATATGAGAAAGTTCAATCAGACCTTATTGTATTTACTAATATCTGATTTTCTATTATTAGTTTTGTTTATTTCCCTAGTTTTTTTTCTTAAGCTATTAACCATCTATGAAAATATTACCAAGCACATTCTCAAACATTCTTTTAAAAAGCTGAAGTAATTTTAGTTTCTTCATGATTTGCCAGAGACATGTTTCAGGAGCATAAAATAATAAGGATCTTATCAGAGACTTATAAATAAGAAATTTGGATTCTGCTAAGATGTGCTATGATTTCAAAAATCCTATTTAAACCATAAGATACCTATTAGTTGAAGCAATTTGATTTTGAGTTTTGGGTATAATTTGTTGTCAGTGTCAATTAGAAATCCAAGGTAGATAACAGAGATAATTGATCTGGAAATTTCAGTAAATTGAGTTTATTCATTCCAAGAATTTGGCATTTTCAGTTTTGAGAATTCCTCAGACTCATTTCAAAAAACATCAGGTTACATTTTCTGAAAATATCTTTTTCTGGAATTGTTTACTTCTCCAAATAAGTAAATATATCTGAAAATTTATATGGACTTTGTAGGCAGTGGTAGATAACGTTGATAAAACATTTAGCTCAACTGTATAATATTTTCTTTTCAATTTTGATGGTAAGGAATGTAGAGTAGGGGGTTTTAATTTGTTTTATGTACACTTTCTGGAGATTTGACATGAAGTTATGAAAAATTTCAATGGTAACCACAATCATCTATATTTAAAAAATTAATTACATGCTGCAAACTGTGTGAACCAATTTCAAAGAAGGCTGTGTTCGTTAATGCTTTTGAAACATGTATTTCATTTTATGTCATATTCACAATCAGTCATATGGTTGGCATCCTTCTTAAGATTAATAATTGTTTCTTTTAGAAAAGGGATCGCTCTTGGCTTGTATCAGCATTATGCAAGTAGTTGAACAAATTTACAGAAATATTTTCATGCACATTGGTATGTGAATCCCAGATGACTTTTTCTAAGACATGGTAGTGAGTCAGTCCCTTCTGCCATGCTTTCAAGAGGCTTCTTCCAGAATTTTTGTATAAGGTTTCAGCCATAATAGTCATAACAAGTTGAAATATGTTTGAGATATCAGAGTCTTATATATTTATTCTTTTATATAAGTTGTATATTTGATTTGCATGAGGGATTATAAACAGATTGAGTTGAAAGAATTATAGTATAAAAAGAATATATGTATATATATACTTTAATAAAAAATTATAATAATAATGGTAAAAACATTGATAGTTATGTTTAAGAATTATTATAAATGAATAAAATTATAAGAGTAATAATACTGCTGGCAAATTTTGTAATCAGTTTGTTATATGATTATAAGAAAACCAATCAACTAGTGTGTACTAAAACCAGAAATTTGTTCAAAATATAATTCTCATTATTTTTCCAACACTATTATTTAAGGTATAGAAATATTTTGATTATTTAAATAATTTTGTTTATTCTTAGTGAAAATATTGAGATGAATAAAGTGGGTGGGGAATTTATTTAGTCATTGATTATAAATTTTTATGGATGTATTTTTAATGAAAGTGAATAATTTGTAATAATATTCAAAAATATATCTAATTAATTGTTAAGATAAAAAAAAAAAATCTTTTTTTTTTTTCCAGAGTACTTGTATTGAATGGATTCATGGAAGTCCTAATACTTTGATTTTTGTTTTGGATCAAAAATATATTGTTAAATGGAATGTTATCACAAATTCATTTTCTAAGATAAAAACTAATTCTGATCACAAAGTTTCTATAATTGTGTCTAATAGTAAATCTCCTCATCTATTAGCTCTTGGGTGAGTTTTTTATTTATCTCTATGAAATATGGTTAGATATTCTAAAGTTTCATGAAAAATATCTTTATAATTCAATATATATTTCATGATTTTCAATAGGCACTATAGTGGAGCCATAACTATATTAGATATTGTCCAAGAAACAGTTTTAAAAAAATGATATCTCATTCAAATGAATTAACTAGCTTATCATGGAGTTCAACTGCTTTTGATATGGTAGTAAGTCATATTTATATAAATGAATATTGAAGTTGATATGTGTAATCTTGCTATAATAATTGAATATACCCTGGCCTCTCTTTTATACTGTACATATTTTTATGTAAATTTAGGGGTTCTATGTTTTTTTTTTTTTTTTTTTTTTTCATATAAGTGATGATTACAAACAACAAATAAAAAGAAAAACCCATCTCTTTTAATGTGAATACAGAATGTAGAATAGTTTTGAGGGGGGGGTAAATTTTTCAGAAAAATGTTATCTTAAATATTCATTTACACTTTTACAAAGATAATTTCTTTTCTTTTCATGTTTTGTTCTTGTGTTCAGGAATTATGTTTGTTCATTTGTTTAAAATGATCTATTTTAAATTGCTCAAATATTTCTAAATGTATTCAAGCAAACAACTCGTAACATTCTAGATGCAAGGAGTTATCATATGTTGATACTATTGTTTGAATTTATTTCTGTTTGATCTTTTTTGGAAATTTTCCCACCCTGATCTACCTGGAAAATATAAATATAAATATGCATGCAGAAATATGTTACAGTTACTAATCTACTTTAGGTGAGCACAGAAAATTTATTTATATACTCATATTTTTAGGCAACTTTAAACACAGGAAATTAACATTTATAAAATTAAATTAAAATGCTCGATATATAATTATAATTTGTAATATATTGATATAATAGCAAACAAATATTTTCTAAAAAACTACTTTTATATTTTAGGCAACAAATATAAAATAAGCTATCTGCATTTACTGTATTCCTTAAAGCAACAATTTAATTCATTTTTCTTTTTTAAATTACATTGTATAGATTTCCTAGCTTGACATTTTCAGATTTGTATCATCTGCCTTGCATTACTATTTGTGGGTATAAAAATGCTTTTTTAAAATTAGATTAATTTTTTAATTTGAAAAAACTAATAATAAAAGTTAAATTTTATTTGTATTCAAACTATTCATATGAATGAATAATAGAGAAATGGGTTTCTTTTAGTTCATTTTTTTTAATACAATGTCAAAAATGTTATTTTATAAATGGAAATAAGTCACTTAAGAACCTCTATTGCTTGTTTATTATGAACATAATTTAGCCAGCACAAATGAAAGTCAATTGTTTCAATTTCCCAATAAGCTCGTAGATTGTCAATTAATTCATATAAAATTTCTACAGCTGTCATAAAATAAGTATAAATTGCATTTACCTAATTTTTACTTTCCGCCAATTTTATTTTATTAAAATTAAAAATGACAAGGCAAATTTTGTTTTTAAAAGTTATTCCTTTGGCATGGAATGATCTATAAGCATTCTTATTATAGATTTTGAATGTTTTGGACTTCTATTAATTTTTACAAAAATTGAAAGTAATTTTTATGTTTTTTAATTTCCTGATTTTACTCTACCAGGAAATTCTCATTTGAAGGTTTGCATGACACGTTTAAAATAACTGTCATAAATCATTGGGTGTGGATAGTTGGTTGAATTTTCATTAAATAATCTACATAACTGTAACTTTTATGCTTGAACTGTACAATGATCTGATTTAGGGCATATATAAGGTTATATGGGTAATCAGAAATATTGTATGGTAACTAAAAAATAAAATTAAATGTTAAATTTTAATTGACTTGCTTAAAATAAAAGATAAAAAACTTGTATTGTTTTTATTAATTCAGTGTATGGCTGCTTTATATTTTTTGTAATTTACTGATTATCTTAAGGAGTTGAAATATTGGGGGCCAATTTTTTATAAATTATTTCATTAATATTTATTTGTATACATAATCATAAAATTTAAGAAGTCTAAGTAAAACAAATTTAAGAAAAATATATATTAAACTGTGTTAAAGGGAAAAAAAAATTAATAAAATTTATTCATGTCTCTTATGTTGTTCTTTTAATTTTTATATTCTTTAAAACTATCCTAATAGTTTACTCTCTCTATTTAGCTAGTTTCAGCAAGCCTTGATCTTTCATTACGTGTGTGGAAAATTGATGAAAATAAACCATTAAAGGTTTATAAGTTTCCAACTCGAGGGAAGGTGGAAGAAAGGAAGAGACTAAGAATTATGGCAATTTTTCATCCCAGCAATACTGATGTTATCATTTGTAATAATATCTGGTAAATGCATTGTTTCTGCAGAGTTTATAGCAACAATGAATTAATTTTTATTTGAATTTATTTTTGACAACATTCATTATTTTATTGAAATAATATTATTAGCTATTAATTTGTATAAATAATAGCATGTAAATAGTGGTGGTTTAATCGGAAAAAATATATCAAAGGCTTTTTAATTTCCATGCAAGGCCAAGTACACTTTGATTAACACAAAACAAAGCAAAACATGATTAAAAAATAAAAATTACAACCACACACTATACAAATTACTTAAAATAACTGTAATTACAATGCAAATAAAAAAAAAAATATATTATAATCGGCAGGGCTAATATACAGATTACCCATAAAATTATTTATTAATTACTCACTTATTTTGTTTAAGTTTTATTTAACTAGGTGTTTTGTGTAATTTAAAAACATATATTGTTACGACAACTGTCATTTTCAATTTATCCGAATAATGACTTGTTGTTAAATTTCAATTTCCTTTTTGAATTTATTTGAAAATTGATTCGTAGCTACTTTTGAAAGAAACATATTAATAAATATTATGTATAAAAAGCTCCTGAAAGAAATTTAAAAATTTACAGATTTCAGTGAAAATGTTCAAATTGAAAGTAGTCAAGGACACAAATTCTGCTCTAAAAATATCCATATATTTTATAGGTAATAAATATTATGGATAAAAAGCTTGCAAAAGAAATTTAAAATGAATTTGAAAGTGTTCAAGGACATGACCCCCTTTCCCTTGTCAATACAATGTTGTCTCAATCACTATGAAGTTATATACCTTAAAACCTACAAATGTATAAAATCTAAAAATAATCCTAGTTTTTTGGAGGCTTTAAAAATCAAAAAAATTTTATGAAATTTAAAAATCTTCTCTATTATAAATTATATGGTATGTTGTAATTTTTGAAATAAAGGAATAAAGAAGTTGTCTTTTAAAAACTTTTTATAAATATTAATAATTACTCATTTCTCTTGAAATACACTTATTAAACATTTACCAAAAAAATATGAAATTTATCAAATGGTATATATATATATATATATATATATTGTATTATATTGGTATGATTTAATTAATTTTGATTTGTTTCATTTCTAAGATATATATGTATAAAATGTTGAAAATATTTTAGGGGGAAGTTGGAGAAGTCATTTTTTCTGAAGAGGGAAAACCAAACTTTACATCATATTCTAAAACAGTATCTGCTATAAGAGGCCTGCAAGGTTTTTTAACCTATTCAAAAGGAACAGATGAAAATAGAAATAGCTTATTGTTTTGTTTTGATTTAAATAAGGTAAAAATCATACTTACAATCTTTTTCTCTATTATGTTCAGTTTTTTCTTTCTATTATATTCAGACCTGCTGACCCTTCTGTATTTTGTCAAAGCTTTCAATTTTTTAACTATCATCCACTTATTTGCTGAAAAATTAAATTTTCCACTTTTTTGCTATCAGTATAGCTAAATTTGCTGTGATCGGATTGGCAAAAATTAACCTTGAAAATGCTAAGCTTCAAAATTTGAGGACATTATAGTTTCTCTTTTAAATTGACTAAAAAGAATGTGCTTGTGGTCAGTGAGAGAACTGATATTAGCTTTTATGGTTTGGGAGGGTGCTGTGTCTACAACGCTTCTAAATTTTTTTGCTCGAGTATCATACTTCTAAATTTATTCAAGCCAATGTTTGTAAAATTTTGAAGCATGCTTTTTGTGGGCCTCCCCTACTGCATTTTAACAAATTGTTTAATTTTTTTATTTTACTGTAAACATGGAAAATATACCGTAAACTGTTTGTAAAAAACAGGGGGAGGAGGTTTGAAAATCTCCTGCTTTTCTCCAAACAGAGAACGATGTCCATATTTTAAAAAAATATCGTCTAGCAAAATGGATTTTCATTGGTAAAAAAAAAAAAAAAGTATTTTAAGAAATGTGTTGTAAAAATATAAAAGAAAGAATTGTATCACCTCGGTTTTAAATTCCTGATTTTGAGTTGTGCAGTACAATTTTGAATTGATTAATAAAAGATTGATTTTAGCCATCCTTCACATTATTAGTGAAATTTTTTTCTCTAAATATTTAGGGAGAGATTTTTAGGAAAGAAGTATGACCAGGAATTACTGTTGATGTACAAAAAGAGAAAATTTGTGATCATAAAAGAAAATTGATAATACTTTCCTTTTAAATAAATGAAGTATGAGGTTTATGGTGTTACATTCTGAAGAATTTTAGTCTTTTTTTTCATTTCTCAGGATTCCACATAACAATACAAATGTAAAATAGAACTTGAATGTTACCTAAAGTTTCATCTAACCTAAATCCAAGTATTAAATGTAAAAAAGCTAATCATGTTATGAAGCTGAGTTCTACAGGCATTTTTTTATTAAAAAAAAAAAAAAGCTATTTACAGCATTGATATTGTCATTTTTATTTTAATCAAGAACATTAAATTTTGTTGTTTAAGATAAATTGCTTTGTATAATAAAAAATATGCTAACTTCATTCTCTGTTTGAATATGCATTTGCAGCAAAAACAAAAGATATTGTGTTGCTTTAAACGAGTTAAATTCAAAGTTCAATAATTTTTTTCCTTTTAAAAATTGTTGTAAAAAGATATTTTAACCGAGAATCTTCAATGCATTTATACAAAAAATAATATATATATATATATATCCTAGTTAATTTATGTATAATCAGGTAGGTTATTGTGCATTACATATAATCATGATCTAAAGTCAGTTATTGTTGTGAGAATATGAAACTATGTATAAATAATCAGTTAAGCTTAATTGCATTAATATTTTATTTAGTTTGATGCTTTTCATTATAAAATAATATAAACTTAAAATTTATTTTCAGAAGAGATTGGCAGTTATGTTTGTGTGTATATATTAAAATTTATTTTAATTGCAGCTATTGATATGGAATGTGGTAGAAAAAAAATGTATTATGCAATTGCCTTTTGTATCTGGAATTGTGAAACAATTAGTAAATTCTACAACAAATCCAAGTATGTAAAATTCTTGTCGAATCATCTTGTTATTTATATTTTTAAGTATACCGTATTTAAAATTTTCAGTTTTATTCTGTGTGAAAGCTAATTCTGCATTTCATTCTACATGCTGTGCATTTACAATGTAAAGCGTAGAAAAAGATATCACATTTACAATTAATATTTGTATAATGAAAAAAAAAATTTTTTTAGTTTATATGAAATTTAAGATAATAAAAAATTATTTAATTTATAAAAAATATATTAATTTTTAAAAATGTTTGTAAATATGTTATGTATTTAAAACAACTTTTTAAGCATGCATTAGAATTATTTAAAGGTTTGGAAAGAGATTGAAACAGAAAATAACTATGAATTATATATATAAAATTTTTCTTCAATCTTTTGTCCCCACTATGGATAACTACTACACTGGTGTTCTTGAAAATTGCAATACCATGGTAAAAAAATATTAGAAAAGAATTAATACTTCTGTTGTAAATATATGATGCTTGTTGTGCTTTGTTAAATGCTATGCTTTCTATTTTTATGAAAAATTAACAGGATTTTTAACAAAGATTTGCTTATGAAAATTGACCATTAAAGATAATTTGCTCAGTAAATAACATAAACATTTAGTTATAATCATGTATAAATAAGAGTTGTTTTAAAAAAAAAAATTAAATTGTTGAAAGTAAATATTGAATATTTTTGCATTTTTGGAACATGCTTGATAGAAAAAAATAGTTAATAGTTCTCATAAAAATAGTTAAAATATATATAGAGATATATTAAATAACACAAACCAAACCTGTTCAAAATGCATTATTTTTATAAAAATATATTTGATTTAATTTTTTTTAGATTTATGTGCTATTTGTCCTGGAGATGGAATTGTGAGAATTTTAAATACGCAAACTGAGACAAACCTGGATATGGGTTTTATTTTTGTAAATTACAAAGCAAAGATCTTATGTGTTAGTATGATTTTTTCAAATAATTAATTTGTTTACTCTAAATGTTTAATTACTCAACAATATTTATTTTATTATAAATTCTTAACAATTTATAAATGTTATTTTGGTAATTGTATAAATTTTTGAAATTGATAAGAATTTTTGTTGTTTCATGTTTATTTCATGAACTGGTGGAAATTTTGATCTTATTATTTGCATAAATTGATGTATTTAAAATTTAGCTTTTCTGAGCTACATTTGCAAAGAAAAAAATGGCTGGTACTGCACATGAAATAGCATTAATTTAATGACAATTAGGCAGAAAAAGTTAGCAAATATACATTTGAAATATTTATTATGACAAACAAGCAAAATGATTTCTTTTGTTGTAGCATTTTGTTATTCGTATAACATGCATGTATTGTATAAACTTCATTATTTTTGTATTTAATTCAATATAATTAATATTTCCAAAAGTAATAATTCTTGGCCTATCAGAAATATGTTATAACACCTATTTTCATCACTTTACCTGACAATCATCATGTTTTCACTTCCACCAGTATAAGACTAACAGCCATACTTTAAAATCTATATGGGGAAAAAAAAAAATGCCTTATAGGGATTATTGTGCATTAGGACTTTTAAAACAAGCTCTTTATAAGAGAAATCCTAAAACATTGGATGGCCTTGGAAAATAGTTGTGGATGAGTGGAATAAAAAGCTCTTAGTAATCAAACTGTAATGTGATATTCAACAAAAGAGCCATTAGACTGAACATATTAAAAAATAAAATTCACGTCTTATATATATATTTTCAAAATCATTATAAAAATGTGTGAATACTGTATATTCTAAGTTGATTTGCTAGTATATTTTTTAAGATAAAATTAAAATTTGTTTTTTAAGATATTAAAATTTATTGTTTTGAAGTTTATCTAAATTTGATTTAAAAAAATAACACTGTTTGTTATTATTTTTTAAAGAAATCATTGTTTTTTGGTTCAATTTGTGTATTTTTGATAAAGTTAACTATTTGCATTGGTTAGTAAAAATAATTTAATAATTAATTTCTTATTCAAACATTAAATATGATTGCTTTGCTGTAATTGATAACTTAATACTAGTTAAAATTGATAGGTTTATTATTTTTTAAGAGAGAAGAAAATTTAAAAATATTTTAAGGAACTTTTTGTGAGTCAATTTATTTATTTATTTAGTATGAAAATGATTTGGATGTATTTTTGATTTAAAGGGCGTTTAGGTAAAATATCAAGCTTTTGTAGCTGTATGAAAAAAAAAAAAAAAAAACTGAAATTGTAATTTTTATATGAGCTTCTAAGATAAAATATAAAAAATAAATTTCATTTTTTTTTTCTTTCAATAATCGTGCCCCTCATAAATTCTTTTTACTTGTTGCAGTTGTTATTTACAAACACAAAGTGGCGTTAATGATTAAAAAAGAAAATAAATTATTTACTTTATTTTATATTTTAAATTTGATTTCTAAATACCATGATTTTCAAAATTTTTTTTTTTACTTCTTATTCTGATATTTAATTTTATAATGATGCATTACTTAAAAAAAAAAAAGTTTGATACCAATAAATGGTAATGAATCTTATGAATGATTTCATTACTATTTTATTTTGATTTTTGTTTAATATTTTAACTTATGCATATGACTATAAATAGACAGATATGAATATAAATAGAAAATGGATAGTTTGAAAAAAATTTTTATGTAATGAACTGTAAAAATTATCCAATAGGCATCTTGGCATCCAATTTTGGAAAACATACTTGCATTTGGAACTAGTGAAGGAAGAATTGGAGTAATTGACACTTTTAAAAGGAAGTAAGTACTCTAAAGATATTGATCGCATATTGTTCATTTTACATTATTGAAGATATAAGACAAGATGTATTTCCGTAAATTCAAATTTTATACCAATAAAAATTATATAATAAGTTATATAAATTTTCAAATTTATTATAAATTTTTAGTGTTTTTTTTGTATACTTTGCTGTTCTCCACCTCCTCTTCTGGCTTAAACTGAAACATTTATTTGACATCAAATACGTCACTTTCAACACACTTATATGTATATATTTTTTTTAATCAAGAAATTTTTTAATTAAATGTGTGAATACTGTATAAAACAAGGCTCAAGCAATATAATTTTCTAATTCTAATGTTACATTTTTAGTTTACTTTTTATACTTTAAGTGTTTAAATTGTACTTTTGTTCCATTTCAGACTATTGTTTTATTTTGAAACTGTTCATGCAGAAAGTGTTTATAGAATGTGCTGGGGACCTTATAAAATTCTTTAACAGAAGGTATTTGTCTAGTTTCAACAATTAAAAAAATATTTAATGTAATGCATTTACATAAATAATTTTTTTGTAAAGTTTTAGTAAAATTCTTTTATTTGCTTCATTTGCTATTAAATTAAAACTGGTTTGAAAATTTTATTTTATTTTGTCTTTGCTTGATGATTTTGCTATAAAAATCTATACATTCTTGTTTCTTAATGGCATCAGTATTTGACCATTTAAAAATTTTTGACATTTTTTTTACTGAATTTCATTTTTTACTAATGAGTAAAATACAAAATGAAACAAACCATTGTTAATTGAATGCTTTTCATTAGTTAATTAGATTTAATGGATTAAATTTTTTTTTTTAAGTTTTATTATTTTTTGCAGTGAAATAGTTATTTTGCATTTTAATCCTCAATTATTCATCACATTTTAAACATAATGTATTTTCCTCACTATTAGTGAGGAAATAATATATATCATTATCATCATTCATGATATATATCATTATCTAACATGGTATATATCATTTTTTTAAATCAAAATACAAATAATTAAGTGCTGTAGAATTCTTAAAATTTCTATTAAATTGTTGAATTTATTAACACTGTGTAATGATGTATATCATGTTAGCTCTTTCTAAAATAATTTTTTATCAATGGAAAGAAAATATTTCTTGTAAAAGGAATATTTGTTTCTGACAATTCTGTATATTTGTTTCTAAAAATGACACCATTGAAGTAAAATTTTTTTTTAAAATTAAAAACTATTTATTTTTATACTCCATTGCTTTTAAAAAAACAAAGTTTGATATTTTTTTGTTATAGTGATTATTGATATTTTCATGCTATAGATATACATATTATTTTTATGTATTCATTTCATTTTATTGTTATAGCTTTTGATAAAATATTTCTTTGTTATACAAAAAAAGATTTGTATAATTTAACCAGTTAAAATTTTGGTACCTCTAATTTTTTTTTTTTTTTTTTTTTTTTTTTTTTTTAACTTAGCATATTTTTATTTGTCTAATCATTAACTTGAAAGAGGGTAAAAATTGAAAAAATTTAAGATTTCTACTAGGTGGTTATATTAATTATAGAACTTATTTTATTGACAAATGGGAAAGAGCTACCCTGTGTCAATTTTGTTCTGAAAATTTGATGCTATGCATTCCGGAAATCGCAGATTTTGATGATTGCTGTCTACACTGTGACAACAAAACCAATCAGAACTGAAATATATATTATGTGTTCTGAAGCAATATGTACACCATATAAAATTTACGATAATTGGGTATCTTCAGTTTTCTGAAATTCTCCTGTGTATATATTTGGTACAAAAATAGCATCTTAAAAAATAAGTATCTACATTTGTGAGTAAGTTGAAAATTTTAATGACACAGGTAGCTAATATTGTCTATGCATCTATGTTTGACAAAAATATATTGATATGAATTTAAATATTGTATTTGTTGTGTATTATCTAATCAAAATTATTTTTTGGAAAAAGACTTTTAAAGGAATTGAATCATGAAAACTATCTACAATCAGGAATTATAACTTTAATATTGAAACCAAAAGTTATTTATGACTTAGAGTAGTGTGCCTAAATTACATTTAAGAATTCTAAGCTCAAGATTATTACTATTATTATTTTTTTTTGTATAAACCTTTTTTTTTTCCCTATATATCTTGATAAAGCTTTTCATTTTGAATGTATGATGTGCTATGCAATTTGTTTAATTTTGTAAATCCTGTTGCCCTTCTGATGTCCATAATTGTTATGATTCCTTCTCTGTATTTAGAAGATAGTTTATTTTTGTTTCACATAAAAGTTTTAATCGTTATTGGTAAAAGCATTTTTAGATGGCAGTTGTGAAAAAAAATATCCACAAATAGTAATAATATCCACAATAGTAATAGTAGATAATAGCAAGTTTTTTTTTTTTAATACGTAGTGATATATATAAATTGTTGTGATTTGCATCACTACAATTTTTATTATTAAGTTGGGATAGAAAGGCAGATAAAATATTATTTTAATTTTGGTATTAATTTTTAAATTATATTTACACTGAAGTGACAAAAGTCATGGGATAGCAATATGCAAATTTCCAGATGGCAGTAGCATCGCATAGAACAGGTATAAATGCGCAGTGCTTTCGCAGAGCTTTCATTTCTGTTCAAGTTATTCATGTGAAGAGGTTTTGACGTGATGATGACCGCAGGACGGGAATTAACAGACTTTGAACGCGGAATGTTAGTTGGAGCTAGACGCATGGGTCATGCCATTTTCGGAAATCGTTAGGGATTTCAACATTCCCAGATCCACTGTGCCGAGAGTATGAAATTTCCGGCATAACATCCCACCATGGACAGCGCAGTGGTCGACCGCCTGCACTTAACGACCGAGACCGGCGACGTCTGCAAAGAGTCGTAAATTCTAACAGACAAGCAACACTGCGTCAAATAACCGCAGAAATCAATGTGGGACGTACAAGGGACTTGTCTGTTAGAACTGTGCGGAGAAATTTGGCTTTCTTGGGCTATTCCAGCAGAAGACTGACTCGAGTGCCTTTACTGACAGAACGACATCGCTTGCAGCGACTCTCGTGGGCACGTGAGCATATCGGTTGGTCCCTAGATGAATGGAAAACCGTGGCCTGGTCCGATGAGGCCCGATTTCAGTTGGTAAGAACTGATGGTAGGGTTCGAGTGTGGCGCAGACCCCACGAAGCCATGGACCCAAACTGTCAGCAAGGCACTGTTCAAGCTGGAGGTGGCTCCGTAATGGTGTGGGCTGTTTTTCATGGCATGGACTTGGTCCTCTGGTGCGACTGGACCGAACCTTGACTGGAAATGCTTATGTTCAGCTACTTGGAGATCACTTGCAGCCATTCATGGACTTCATGTACCCAAACAACGATGGGATTTTTATGGATGACAATGCGCCATGTCACCGGGCCACAACTGTTCGCGATTGGTTTGAAGAACATTCTGGACATTTCCAACGAATGATCTGGCCACCTAGATCGCCCGACATGAATCCCATCGAGCATTTATGGGACATCATCGAGAGGTCTGTCCAGCACCAGCACCTCTTGTGCTGGTGATGGACATCTGGTCCTGCACTATCAACGCTTTCACAATTATGGACGTCTATCGAGACAGCATGGCTCAATATTCCTGCAGAAGACTTCCAAGGACTTGTTGAGTCCATGCCACGTCGAGTTGTTGCACTTCGCCGGGCGAAAGGAGGGCCGACACGATATTAAGAGGTATCCCATGACTTTTGTCACTTCAGTGTATATTATAATACATTTTGGAAACAATATTAAGTAATTGAATTTTTTTATTTATAAAATTGCAGGGGACCTACTTGGTGAAAATATATAAGAATCAATTGTTATTTATATTTATTTCTCTCTTTTAAACAATTGATTTTTCCCTTTTTATGTTTTTAGGTGAAGATAACGGAAAATACTTCCTTTACTCTTGTGGAGGTGGAATTGTGTATCTTAGTGATTTTAATCGTCCAAATGAATCATCATTAAATATTAGTGAATTACTTAATCAACCAAGTAATTTAGAAAAAACTGACAGCAGCACTGTCTGTTGGAAAAATGATTATTCTTGCATATTCTTTGGGACTTTCAAAGGGTCTGATATATATATATATATATTTACTCTTATGCTTTATAAAAACTTATATATATATTTTTAATGCATCAACTGTGTGACAATTTAATATATTTGATTTAACATCTTAACATACAGTGATTCGGAGTAGGGATAAAACCAGGAAATTAATATAATTATTAGCTGTAAATCAGGGAAAGTCTGGAAAATTTTCAGTTTCTGTATCCACCCTGTAAAAGCCTGAAAATAGATTTCTTTGAGCAAAAGTTTGTTTAAGACTAAATCAGTCACTTATGAATAGTTAAATTTCAGTATAAAAACCCAGAAGAAAAGCATTAACTTCATATTTATCATAATAGTTTATGTGCAAAAGAGTGTACTTCGGGTACTTTTCATTAATTTCCTGTTTTGATGCATCTCATGATAGAGCTGATATGTATTTAACATATGGTGCAGCCAGGAAAAAAAGCGATTCCAGAACACTGCTCCAACTGTAGTATCAAGTATCTAACTGATGACTGTATTTAATCTCAAAATAAGTTTACTTAAATTTAAATTAATTATTAAATTTTAGGTAATTAAGTTAAAATTTAAACTAACATTTTTAAATGTTAGTTTACATATATAGATGTAAAATTAAAACTTATTTAATGGTTTATTAAATTCAGTGTTCTGTACTTAGATTAGTCAAGTATGTCCTGAGAGACGGACCACTCTATACTTTTTGGAGATAATGATCCATTTTGTGAAAGCACATAAAATGCTTGTTTTGTTTCATCTATATTTTTTATAAAAATAGCAATGAGAGTTACTGAAATAAAAACCAGGTAGTTAGTAAAATACAAAGAATGGTTAAATTTTTTTAAACAAATTGGTAAAATTAAATTGGTCAATTAAATAGAATATAACTGAAAAGCTTCTCTCTGTGTCCTATTCTACTGCAATATAGTTTGTAAAAATCGTTTGATACTAGTGTTGTTGGATTAATCTTCCTGTAAATAAATTATCTATTTTGAAATTGATAAAATATTTATCTTTAATACATACATAATATTAGTAATCCTCAGAAAACATAATTTTTTACATTGCACATTTAAATTCTTGTGTTTGCATATATTTATTATTCATTTTGTAATATTTAAAATTTTTTATTAAAAATTATTTTCATTGAAAATTTATTATATTTATTACTAATTTATTTTAGATTTACTGATGTATACAATGTGAACTTTGATTTTTTGATTCGTTACGAAATTGATGTGAAGACAGTTGAAAGTATTGTATTTCATCCAGAGAGCACTTATGTATCACCTGAAGGTTCACCATTACGATTTTGGCTGGCTTGTCAAGGAAATAGTGAAAATATTTACATATGTGATACTTCTAAGATATTTGGTAATTTTAAAAACATTTTAATAACTTATGTACGAATATTTTGATGTTATATACAGCTTTTTGAATTTTATTCACTGTCAACGATTGAATTATTTTTAAAAGACACATTTTCCACAATTTCCCCATTTTTATACATTGTCAATGGTTGAATTATTTTTAAAAGGCACATTTCCCAAAATATGCTACAAAAATTGCTTATCTATAAGAAAATTACTGTTAAGAACACACACTTATATATTAAGGGGGCTGGAAAGTAATGTTGTTTCTGCACATGTCATTATTTGTTTATCATTTATTAGCTCATTGTATACTTCAAAGTTGTGCTAAAGACATTTTAAGGTTAAATAATTTGTTTATTTCTAAATAATAATAAAATCTTTTTGCAATTTATGAAATGTACAGCCAGATATTGAAAGAAGTTTATATCTGACATTGTATGCTTTTTTTGAGTTTCACTAAGGTAGTAATGCAGCAATTGCAACCAAAAACAGGTGCAATGTTTATCCAAGTGCAATAAATGTTCATAAATCCAGAGGGTGGTTTTCCAAGTTCAGATCCGATAATTTTTATTTTTCTGATTTGTATTGATAATGAAAACCAATAATTTTAGACAATGCCATGCTAAGGCCTGTAGCAAATCTGTGTCAGACAATCAAGGAACTGTCAATCATTCTCAAACAACTTTGTTCGACCATCTTGAAACATTTGCAACAAATTGGTAAAGTATGCAGAGCAGGTGTTTGGGTTCTGCATAATTGTTCGAAGAAAACAAAGCTAACCAATTCACCACATGCTACTTAATATTGACTTTAGCACAATATAGAAGCTTTTTTTGATTGCTTGATCTTTTGAGATGAAAAAATTGACCCTCTATAATAATCCAAAATACAAGGATTGTCTCCATGTAATCCAGACTTGCATCTCAAAAAGATACTATTGTAGGCTTAGTGGAATATTCGTAAAACTGTTCATTTTGGAGTGCTTAAATCCGGTTAAACTGAATGGAAACCTTCACTGTGAGCAATTAGACTGAGTAAATCAATAATTAATTGAAAAGTGGCCAGCGATTATCAATAGAAAAGGCGTTATTCTGCAATATCGTAAAACATCTGCAACATCATCAACTGCGTAAACTGCACTGCTGAGGACGAATTTTTAAAAAATAATTAATTAAGGGAGGGGGGCTCTATCTCATTTCCATTTATTCCTATCACTTCACACTTTCTATATGACATAAAACTTGGATGATATCCAAAATGCTATCTCTACATATTTTGCTGAAAAATCAATCAATTTTTATCGATCTGGCATTGAAAATTTGCACACTAGATAACAAAAAGTTATGATAATGAAGATGATTACATTATTAAAAAATTATTTGTTTGAGTTTAATGTAAAAAAATATCATTACATTTTAGTCTCCTAATATATAGGACAAAAAGACAATAAATCAAAATCAGCAAAGGACTTTTTAGAAACACGGTTAGTGTAACAAAGCCGTAATAGCATACAATGTACATAAAATTTTATATGCTTCATAATTAGTTCCATCGTGTATATTAAATTATTGCAATCAAATCAACTATATAACATAATTTTTTAAGTTATTTCAAAATGTATCTGTTCATAATAAATTTCACAAAAGCTTGCTGTAATAAAATGGGGACGGCACAAAAAAATTTAATAGAAATTTTTTTTTTTCTGCATTGTTATTTTTATCTCTTATAATGGATAAGATTTATCAACAGTTTGTTATATTTTAATGTCATCAAAATTACAAAAACTATTTTTTTAAGATTATTGATTGAATTAAATAGTTGCATTTATTATATGAATTTTTAATGTTTTTTTAAATTTAAAAATTTGTTTTATTTTAATATAAAATTTACTATGCATAAATATGATCTTAATTTTTTCCCCTTTCTATTTAGAAAAAGAAAACGTCATTAGAGGGCCTTTTAAGAAATTAAGTGGCCATAAGAAAAATGTTACATCTATCTGCTGGAGTCAACATATTGATGGGCAGCTTGTATCAGGATCCAAAGATGGCTCAATGATAGTAAATACAAATATTTCATATAAAATGAGAATAGTACTTTTTTTCTTACGTTTAATCACATTTTCCTATTTTCTTATAATATTTATAGAAATATTTAAAAGAAATTAAATTTTTAATAGAATTTTTAAATACACAGTTATAGTATTCAAAATTTGAATTACTGTTATACACAGTTAAGTTCTGAACAATTATTTTTATTTTGTTAGTGAATAATATTTATTCAATATTAAAATTTGTATCTTGATTAAATGTATTTCTTAATATCATCTTCTAAGAAGATTAAAAGAAGAAAGTTGTTTACTATAGCAGGTGTTCACTCTTCTTAAACTGCAACCAAATCAAGTTTTTAACATATCTTAATGAAATGATTTCTATAAAAAATGTGGGAAAAAGTTAGTATAATAAAATAGTTCCAAAGCTTATAACTATAAAGCATATTTATTTCTAATAAAGACAGTAACAATGAACATTTATTTTCTCCATGTTATATTTGTGCAAAAAGCAAAATATATTCAAGATAGTAACTAACAACTTTTGTGCCATGTGCTGTAATAAAAATATGTTAATTTTTTGAATGCAGAATATGATAGTATAGTATAATTTGTCAAAAACAAAACCATTAAAAGGAGGAATCTATTATAACTGTAATTGCACCTCCCTCATATATGATGAGAGTTTAATAAAAAGGGCAGAAATGTAAGCAAACAAATAAAACACTTAATAGTGGATTTTCAGGTTGAAATTGAGAAATAAAAGATTTTTCAACTACAGTATTATATGTTCTTCCACAAAGAAAAAAAGTCAGATAAAGAAATGGAAACATTGTATGAAAGTCTATCTAAACTCTACAGTATATGTCCAAGAAACTACATAAAAATTGTTATTGGTGATTTTAATGTTATGGTTGGTAAAGAGATTAAATACCATACAGTTGTTTGCAGATATAGCCTTCAGGGTGTGACAAATGACAATGGATGTAGGCTCCCTTGAATTTGCTGCTTCACATGGCATGATTTTTAGAAATACCTTATTTTGTCATAAAAGAATACATAAAGAAATTTGGAAGGCACTCAAGTGGACTCTGTTCAAACCAAATTGATCATATCTTGATTGATGCCAGATACTGCTCTGACTTATTGATGGTAGGACCTTAGAGGTGCAAATATTGACTCAGATCAGTAATAATTAGATATTGATGTGATTAATATCAGAGAAATGCTTTCTAATGCCAACAAAGAATGTGTAGAGTCATTAAAAACTTTTGACCGTGAAAAACTGAAGATAAAAAAATAATGAATATATTGACTGTTTTGAAAACAAATAGTGAAGATAAATGACTGTGGCTCTTTTGAGGACCACTGGACACAAATTAGGAAAATATCTGCCATGCTGCTAAAGCTACTGTTGGCAATACTAGGCACTGTTAAACTAAAGACTTGTTTGGTGAATGTGCAAAATTTACATACAAGAAAAATCAGGCATGCAAGAAAATCTTAGTGTTAATAATGGTGTTTGTCAAGGTAACTCTTTCATGCTTTCTCTTTAATATTGTGTGGGAAAAAGTTATTCGAGTTTCAAACATTGATACTCCTGAAACATCTTTCATAAATCCATTCAGCTTCTAGCTTACACTGATGGTATTGATATTGTTGCTAGGGGTGTCCCTGCTTTGAGAGAAGCATTCCCTTTAGAGAAAGCTGCTAAGCGTATGAGATTAACAGTAATTTAGACTCTAAAACCAATTACATGCCTATGTTAAAAACATTTAAAGATTGACCTTCATGGGTTTGAAACTATACCCTGTTTTAATTATCTTGGTTCTCTTGTTAACACAGAAAGCATTATTTCTGAAATCCAAAACCTTATATCACTGCCCAATAAAATGTTCTGTGGACTTGGCCCTTTATCGAATCATTTACTGTGGCATATCAGCATGGCCTGTTCCTCTTATTTTAAATTTCATTTTTCCAATCAATCTTCAGCAATTGTATCTTAATGAATTTCCTTCAAAGCATAAATTTTCTAGAAGTTGCCGGTGATAATATTTTTTTGTGGGGGGGATAATTTTGTCAAAAATGTCTATTTGTGTAAAAACAAAATTAAATTTTTTTTTACAAAATAATTTTAGTTTTTGCCATCATGCAGGAGCACACAATGGTTTCTAAAATTAAGAAATGTTATGGGTTTTTATTTTCCTTTTTAAACTAGCTTTCTTCCCCATCATCTCATTCAAAATTTGACAATTTTGATAAATAGTTTTTGCTACAGAAAGTTCAACATTATTATAAATATATTTGTATAATTAGCAGATTTCTTTATCATTTACTTTATTTTTTATTATAATGCAATCACGTTTAAAATGAAAACATAATTATATGTATGCAAACATATTTAATTATCAATTGGTATAATACAAATGATCATAAATATTTTAATAGTATACTTATGATTCCAACTATTAGTATAATTTCCAAAGCTAAAAATTAATAATTGCTATGTATCATTGATTATCCTATTAAATGCACTAACTACCGACCTAATAAATTACTTTCACATAAGTGTTTTGGGGAAATTAGATTTGTAAAACAACTATTAATAATATCTTTCTTTTATAAATAAACTGATAATCTGTAAAAATATTACAGATCTTGAAAATATCTTAAAAATATTGAATATCTTACATGCATCATTGATAATCTTTAAAAATATTGAAGATTATCAATGATGCATGCAAGATATTTTGACATTGGTTTTACTATCTTTTATAAGCCTCTGCTAAATGAACTTGATTATTGTAGATTTGCTAGATGTACAACCTTGAGATAATTAGTTGATTTTTTTATCATATACTTTAGTTTTTATAAATGAAATTGTGAGACATTTGACATCTGTTTCTTTTGAATTCAAAACTTTTGCTATAATTCATCAAAAGAAATTACTAAACTGAACACTTTTGATGCATATTTTATGGTTGCAAATAACATATCTGCTTAAAATAACTTCATCAGACTAAAAACTTATAAAAGTCATAAATTATGTATATAATTTTTAAGGCATTTAGTATAAACACGAATGTATCATGCCTAGTATATAACTACTTAATTGAATCATTACTTTAACATTTTTGAGGATTAGAAGGATATATTATGCATATATTTCACAATTATATCCTTTGATAATAGTAGTTCATGTTTTTCGATGTATAATATGTTGTTTTTTTTTAAATAAGTATCAATTTTTTAAATTGTATATATTTTTTACTACTAAACAATACAGAAAAGGCTTTAAAATTATCTGTTTTATTTAAATATTCCATTTCCTGAATTAGTTAAAAAATAATTAAATGGAAATATAAAATTTTGTCTTGGTAAAATATTTTAATCTAAAAAAAAAAAAAATTATTATTTAGATTTGGAACGTATCTGCTGGGACTATTATTGCTTCCTATACACCAAACCGAGAAATGGTGTGTACAGTTCAGTGGAGTACATTTGATCAAGATGTGATTTATAGTGCTGGTTATGACTCTTGTGTTAGAACTTGGAAAATATCCGAACATCTTGGGGCTGAATCTCTTAATACAGGTTTAAATTATGATTTTTATCAAAACTATTTATCTGTGTTATTTTGCTGTTCAAATGTAGGAGCTAAAATGATATTGTTTTAGTAAAGAATATAGCTTGATTATAAATAGCACATCGTTTATTGATTTCAAAGAGTTTTATTATGATTTATTGTGCATTTTTATTTTATATTATAATATGTGCCTTTGAATTTAAAATGAGTGTAGAAAAAGAAGTTTTAAATGCATTTATTCTAATGTTGTTTATGATGATTTTTACCATTAATATAAAAAAAAAAAAATTAGTGAATATTTTTGATAAAATTTAATTATCTTATATTGAATTAATATGAGCTATATCGAGGTATTTTTTTTTTCTGTATATTTATTTCTTTGTAAAATTTTGATAGAGAATTTTTAATTGTATATTGCAGTTTGTTAAACTTTGAGTTATTAACTATATATATTAATAATTTTGCAATATATGTATTAATGTAATATGTAAATTTTATTATTCTTTATGCAAAATCTTAATTTTTGAGACATTTATTGTCAAATATTCCTTTGATAGCTCCTAGGAAATATCCAAAATTTGAGGCAAATGTAAAGGTATCAGAAGAGGCCAGCTTAACACAACTGAAAACAAATCCGGGTGATTTGGAAAATTCTAGCCGCACCGATGTCAATGATGTAAAAAAATTATATTTTTATAATGCTACGATTTGTTACTTTATTAAATGTTTATATAATGAAAATAAATAATTCAATTTCTAGCATTTTTATATTTCTCTGTATTTTTTTGGGAGTTTATTTTTAGTATTTATATTATTATTTTAATTGATAGATGTAAACATATTTTTATAATTGAAACTACAAAATTATTGTATAATAAAATTATTGTAGAAATAACTTCTAAATAAATTATCTAATTTCAAATGAAATAAATAATTTCTGTAAAAAAAATTGACAAATTGTATATTGAAATACATGGGTAAAACAAATAAATCAATTAAGAGTTAAATAATCCATTAAAAAACACAAACTATAAGATTCTGAGACGAAAACAACTGACTACTTCTCTGAAAGTTTTATGAATAACAAAAGGTAAGACAAATTACAATTCAGCTGGGCATTAGTATATCTGAAACTAGATATATTTTGGAATGTTATGAATTTAAATGTTGAAAACAGTTTTTTGACTTTGGTAAAGAGTTTGGTGCTTTTGACTTTAAATATTATTTATTACTTTGTAAATTTGATTAGAAATATATAAACATCATATTAAGTAAAAAAAAAAAAAAAATGTTATAATTGTAAGCTTTTTAGTTACAATTAAATTTAATTGTCTATTAACACATGGGAAATTTTATTTCAGAATCAAGTTTCTGAATCAAAAAATGAAGACATCTTAGATACAAGTAAGTTCATATCAATAAATCTTCATCAAAATGTAAAGTATTTTTAGTTCCTATGTTTCCCCTGTCCTCTCAATATAAGCTATAATTATAAAATAACCGATAAATTCACTTAATGCAGTGTGAAAATATGTGTGATTTAGGATAAGTTACTTGACAAAGTTACTGATTAAGAGTTTATTAAAAATATTCAGAAAAGGATGATCTTAATGTATGCTGTAATAATGCATTTTCTTATTATTATTAATGTTAGATTTTATTTTAGTCTTGCAAGTTTATGAAGTTTTTTATTTACCTGATAAATGTGGATTTTCTCATGTTTATGAAAAATTCAATTAAATATGCAAATTTAAATGCTGGAGAGGAAAAGGAATATAAGTTCTTTCTAAATTATCAGAAATTTAATTATCTGTTGCCTTTTAAAATATTATCTTTTATTGTAATTTTTTATGTATGTTTAGAATTTCATTTCTTTGATATATTTGTTCTATAATAGGTACAATAAACTGTCATAAGGAGTATATGAGAGAATGGAAGGAAAAAAAATCGAGGTGAATTTATTTTAAATATATTAGTTTTTAGATGAAAAAATGTGTACTAAAATGCATCAAAAATATTTAATAAATACAAATGTCCTTAAATATACAATTAATTTAATTTATTACTATTGTTCTTTCATGAAATTTAATTACTGCACCCATATTTTTATTTTATAAACTATTTATTAACTTGTTACAAAGTTTTAAAATGAAGTAATACAGTTTTAATCCAACCTATCATCAAACTGCAACCACATGTTTAGCAAAATTTATAGCAAACTCCTCCACATAATTATACTTGTAAAGTTTCCTTGTGTATTTAAATATTAAAGATTCATTTAAAAATGATCTCCCAACAATCTGTTTTAATGTAACACATATATTGACAAACTCATGCATTTATTGTTTTATTTTGTAATTTTTTTATTTTTAATTAGATTTTTATTTTAAAAAATGCATAAATAAAGAAAATGCTTTTCATTTCATGCATTCAATATTTCAAATACATACACATAAACCTTATGTATATAAGCATGTTTTATTGAATAATTCTATAATCCTCCCTCCCCAACTTCACATCATTCCTAACACCACCTATTAAAGTTATGGTGGCTAAATAACATTAATTAGTCTGATCTTTCTACCCAGTGAATATTCATTACTTTGTTAATGCTTCCCCTTCCCCAGAAAATATTACATTTTCCTTTTAATTGTTTTGTGTTATTTCATGAGTGGTATGATATTTTGTCCCATTAAATATCGAAATTGTAATGATTAGTTATTAGAGTTATGTTGTGTTACAAATTGATGCTCTACTTATCATGTGTTTTTCATTTTCAATTTGTGGTTTGGTTCATTTAATTTACATCTAAACAAGAAGTATCCAGTTGTAGCTGATGTATGTCATCGAAGAATCATTGAGAAGAAGAATTTTTCAAATAAGAATGCCATATGACTTATTTTGATTTGCATTGATGTTTTCAATCTATTTGAGTTTTCCAGTTTTCTCTCATGCAACTCTCAATTTTGGGACAGTTGTCACTAAAAGTCCTCCTAGGAGGCATTATCTTCCCTTCAATACTCGCCTGTGGGTTGTCTGTGATATACATAAAGCCCCTCAAACATCACCTCATCACCTTTCTAGCTGATAGGATGCTACATAATCCTAAGTATACAGAGATAAAGTGTGGAGAAAGGAAGGAAAGAATAAAAGATAGAAAATTTCTGACCAGTGGTGTATGTATTTTTATGAGATGAATAAGCTTACTGGATCCTTTAAGCAATTATTCAAGCATTATCTGGCTAGAAATCTTAGTTAAATGCTGTTTGTAACTAAAGGAAGCAAAACCAACTATGATGTGTTTAATTAGTGGTGGAGCACCACTAATTAAACTTTGACTTATTTCCAGCATTATTTTCTCCTCAGACATTTACAAAATAGAGGCAGTTTGCAAAATATTTTAACTGCTGGATTAACATCACATGAAAGTTAGTTAGTGAAATATTCTTTTAGTAGTAATTATTTGTGACTATAACAAGGAAGCAAAGGAACTGAAAGGGAAATTTTGTTCTAAATGCAATAGCACCTCTTATATTGCTTATGCTAAGAAAAGAGGAAAAAATATATTGTACTGGCTAATTTCTAAACTTACTTAACATGTTTTCTTAAAAATTGCACACAAGACATTGGAGATATAATATAATGTGGCTCTAAGATGTTCATAATTATTTTCCTATCCTTCTGCAATTTATAACCATAAACTTTATATAGATTCCCTCATAAAATATTGCTTCTTAATGGGACCTTACTTATTAAATAAAAAAAAGCCTCTTAAATTTGTTTGAATTCTTTAAATCATTAAGTAAATTTCAGGAGAAAAAAAATTAAACTGCTTGCTGTTTTTAAAATAAATTATTACTTCATTTGGTAGTTTATTGGGGAAGGGATTTAACAAACGTCTGTAGTATATGACTGTGCTGTTATAGGCACTTAAAGTGTAGCATATGCATGATTGTTATTGAGTTTAGTTATTCCTTCCCTTTATTAAAAGATTTATTTCTTCCTTTTCAGAATATAAAAAGGGTTTGTTTCCTTATTATTCCACTAAAATGCCAAAAGAAGCAGAGTTGAAAGATTGTATCCAACTTGCTAACATTCTGTCTAAAAAGAATTCTTTAAATTTAAACGTAACTGAAAATGAAGATTCTTTTGAAGATAGTGATATCTATACTGATGATGAAATCCAAAGGTTGGGTCTTTATATTAATCGATTGACCACTTTAAGAATGGTTGAAATGGAAGGTATGTTATATAAAATAAATAATTTTAAATTATAGAATTAATTACAATAATTTTAATTGTTATTTTTTGTAATTATATTTCATTTTTTTTAGTTGAAGCTCCTGAAAAATTTAAATATGCTAATGATACCAAGATTCATCTTTCTGTCATGGCAGGCAAGATAAAAAATATTCTTAAAAATGCGGCTGAAAATGGAAAATTGACACATCATCATATTTCCATTGCTCCTTCTGGTTTGTATTTAATTTTTAATATACTTTCCAACCTTCTTTTTGATTATTTGTGTACAAGTTAAGTTTAAATATTATTTGCATAGAGTTTTTAATTTTTTTCAGAATTTTTTTATTCTAAAGATAATATTTAATAACCAATCAAATGTAATTTTTAATTAGGTATTGTCAGATAATCGAAAAGCAGTGTTTGTTAGTCCATAGGAAAATTTTGGTAAACCCCAGAATAATCTATAAATTATTTGCATTTCCATGCATTAATAATACAGAGGATTCAACAAAAATAATATTCCAGAAAATCTTATAATGTGAATAACAATTTACATCTTTATATTGCATGACATGCGGCTCATGAAATACAGCATACGAGGGTAGCTTCATTTCATTTAATTTTCCCTAATCACATATTTCGAAATAGTTCTACAGAGTTTAGTGTGTTAATTTGTTTCCAATGTATTCACTTTCTCATGCTGAGTTAAGGTAGCTGTTGAGGAGCCTTATACACTAATTCAATTGTGTTGCACAAAGAAATCAAATTATTTTTCCAGAAGCAAAATAATTCTAAAATTCTTTTGCACATTATGTAGGTGGTCAAAATTGCATATCCTTGTGACATTTTTCTGTTAAATGAACTAATTGTATCTTTGCAAAGACAACTTAAAGGACCTGTTCTCACTATCTATAAGTTCTGTAAAATGGATACTTTTCCATATATATATTAAGGCTGTTGACTGAAAAAGATTTTCTGAAAATATTTCTAATTTTGATGAATATATGAGAGAGAATGTTGTCAAACAACAGGTAATATTGTTTGACAACACTTAAATTACTCAGTGATTTTTTTATTTTATTTTTATTACCAAAAAGATGGACAATACGTGTATAATTGCGGATGAATATTTCCAATCTAAATTCTCGTCTTTCATATGAAAGCTTAAATTTTAGTTCTCCATAAAAAGTGTATGCCTATTAATGATAGAAAAAGCCATGCAAATTTTGATTCTATTATCAGCAAATAATTTTATGAACAGATATTTTTAATACGCTTTTATTAGTTTCACCTGTATGTTTGTTTGTTTGTAACTGACTCTTCAGGCCCGATTTTGCCCTACTTTAAGCAATCAGATTTAATTTAAACGTTGTAGACTTAGGTATCAAGGACCGACGACAATAAAATATTTTGATAAGTTTATTATCTCATTGTGATTAGGATCGCCAGGATTAGTGATTTTATTTTAAGCAGCCTTTCTAATAGGGTTTTTAAAAAATCTTGTTTTAAACCACTTGAGAAGTGCTGTCATCTTCAATTCCTCGGTTTAACTAAAGTAACTTTATAAATATATATAACTATATGTTTATAATTTTTTGTTGTTCTTATGAAATAATTAAAAATATAATATACATAAATAATAATAAATTATAGTTTAAAAACTCTAAAAAAAAATACAGTTTAAAAAAACTAAAAAAACGCTTTTAGAGTTAATCAAACTAAAAAGTAAAAAATAATTGTTAACATAAGAATAAAATTACTGACGAGAAATTTAATGTCACTGTTCTAAAAGCGTGGGTGCTCGATATCGGTCGTTATAATTTTTCACTAGTTTCATTTCGAAATGAAGAGTTAATTTAAAAATGTCATGCAGAGCACCTCACGTTTTTGTAGAACAGTGACATTAATTTTCTCATGAATAATTTTATTCTTACGTTAACAATTATTTTTTACTTTTTAGTTTTTTGATTAACTCTAAAAGTGTGTTTGTTAGTTTTTTAAACTATAATTTTTTATTTTTTTTATGTGTAACAATACTTATTGTAGTGGGTGATTTTATCCTGAAATAAACATGGTGGCTTTCCATCGATAGTAACAAAATTAGAGTAACAAATTCAGTAACTTTTTTCAAACAAAGAGAAACAAGTATTGCACTATTAATGTTTAATGTTGAAATTAGCATAAGTTATTTTGTTATAATAAATAGGTGTATTTAATACTGATAAAATAAATGCTCTTTGATCATTTAGTTTACAAACATATTTAACTTTTTTTATAAATTTATGTTACTGATATACATGATTTAAAATTATGTATTAAGTGGTTTAGAAGATATTTTAACTGCTGTTTTGAAGGATATTTTGGGGCTCATTGTACAATTATCTGTTTCTATTTTAAATACATGTAAATGTTTTCCTTCAAAATATCTAAATTTTTATATTTTTCCTTTTTAGTATCATATTCATTTTGGCTTGAATTGTGTGAAAAATTTGCGACACAACTTATTCAAGACAATAGGCCGTATGAAGCTTGTTCTTATTTCTTAATATGTAACAAACTTTATGAAGCAATAAATGTTCTAATGGAAAAAGGAAATGTAGTGTAAGTAAATATTTTATAAAATTATAAGAAATTGGTAGGATTCTAGGACTTATTTTGTTGCAATGTGAAATAAAAAGATATTTGTTTTGCATCTCACTTATCTATATGAAGATTTATATCTGTTTGCTATTCAAAAATATTATGAGAGAAAAAAATGTATTTTTGTTATAGGGAGTTCCAAAAGAACTGCCCATGTTTGTTTGATGCATAGAAAAAAAATATCAACTTTATGTGGAAAAAATATCCAGAATTTAGAATTTAAAAGATATGCTCAAGAGGTATCCCTATAACTTCTTTTCCCTCCTGTTAGTAGCATTGTATTGTCTAACTATGCAGCTGTAGTGTAAACAGGATCTCTCACTCAAATCTGTTGACAGCATTTATTTTTATAAACATTTTGAGTTTCTGCAATTTATATAGAAAAAAAATTAGTAAAAAAAAAAAGTTCCATTACATTTTTTCATAAACACCTGAGAAGGCTTTTTTTTTTTTTTTTTGTTCCAAACAAAATTGTGTGCTAAATTGCTAAAAATATTGCAGAAAACAGAAGCCATATGAATGGTATAAAGCATTCAAAGACCAAGAAATGGTAGTTGTTTTGCTTGTTCTGGTCGATTTTCAATTGCTGTGACCGACAAAATCAAGTTGGTGGGCAAAAAATTGTTATGTGAATCTTAGAGAGTTGGCTGAACAGGTGAATGTATCTTTTAAGTCTGTTCCTAATATTAGGGTTGATATCTTGGGCATGAAGCTTATTGCTGCATGCCTGGATCTGAAAAGAGCTTCTTCATGAATCTCATAATAACTGTTAATGATACATGAGTTTATGAGTATAAAAGGCAAAAAAAGTATTCCAAATTGTTGCTTTGAAAATCAAGGTCATGCTGAAATTTTTTCGACTACCATAGTGTGGTGCACTCAGATTTCCTTTAGATGGATAAACGGTGAATAAGGAATATAGGATTCATGAGGCATTTGTGCAAGAATAATCATCATCAAAAATACTCAGATTTGTAGAAGGTCAATTCATAGATTGTACACCATGATAATGGACAATCGCTAAAAGGCTGCATTGTGCAAAAAAAAAAATTTCAAAATAAATATTGACCAAACACAGAATTCATGACTTTTTCCTATTCTCAAACTTAAAATTACCACTTCAAAGAAAAAGCGTTTTGACTCGATTGAGTCCATAAAAGATAAGATTCTACGTCCCAATCGGCCAGGGGGAAAAAAAAAATTCATGAAGCACTGCCATGGATGGGTCCTTCTTTGAAGGTAGAAAAATAAATCCATTTTTTTCACAATTCTGGATATTTTCATACAGAATGTATATGGCTAGTTTATTTATTTTCAAGGCATTTTCTAATCTTTTAATCAAGTTGTAAAACTAGGATAATGTATTTTGACAGTCAACATTTTTGGGAGATTTTTTTTTTTATCCTGATATTCTATAACCGATATTCTAAAACCAATTGTTTCTAAATTTTCAATTTTCTGATAAAATTTTCATATTTTTTAGTTATAGTCAGGATTGTTAAAAACATTTTACATCATAATAAATATCAACTAAAAATCTTACGGGAATATCAGCTATTTATGGAATCTGTGTTATCTGGGATGCATCATCAAGTTCTGTATTATATTAGAGGCAGAAAGTATGTTACTGAACAATTTTCTTCATAACAGTTCATTGTTTCATTGAAAATGTTGCTTAAAAAAATTTTTTTTAAACATAATTGGATGGGTAAAATAATTATTTAAAAATTTTAATGTTTATTAAATTTGATTAATTGTGCCTAAGGAAAGAATTTCAAATTCATAAAAGCAATAGATACAATTTTAAAAAGGGCAAATTTCAACATTTTATTTTTTACTTTACAACAAATATTTACTAATTGTATTATTCGAAATTAATATGTTGAGTGTTATATTTTCAGTATACATTATGCTATTGAAACATTCATATATATTATATATCTGTGTTCATCCTAGTTTATATATGTATATATATAAACTAGGATGAGCCTTAAAAATCATCTTTTGAAATTTTGATGGAGTCCAGTTCCATTTTGTTTTATGGCTAAAAAAAATTGTTTCCATAAAAATCTTAACAGTTGCTACCAAGTTTTATCTAAATTTGGAAAAATTTCTTTAAATTTCTCATAGTGGATTTGACACATAAATAATGTTGATAACAACTACTGGATATAGAAAGAATACATTACCTCTTATTTTCATTTCTCTCTTCTCTCCCTTACAAGTGCAACTACTTCTCAGCTTTCATATTGAGATAGATGTGCTGTGTCCATTTTAACTATTATAAAAGTTTCTAATGGAATCAAGTAGTAAATTGCCTATTTTATCTTTAATGTTTATATATATTTATAACTACTTCAATACTTAAAATAACTCTTGATTGGGCATATAAAAATATAAAAGAATCAAATGTGTGTGTGTGTGTATATATATATAGATATATATATAATATGGCTTATTGATCAAATGTCTACATTATTGCCAAAAAAAGTTGTAATTTAAAAATTATTACAAAAAATAAAATATCTGAGAGTAGATAATAAAAAAAAAAAAAAAAAAGAGCCTGTTGTAGATAAAATTGTAGGACATTTTTAAAGAATGGTAAAAGTAAATGAAAATAGAACCAAACTTTCAAAGGACGTAAAATAGAAAAAGAGTGTGAATAACTCTACAAATTTGTTTGATATTGCTAACACATCCTTAATAATATGATCAAAATCCATGAAGATAAAGAATTTTTATTGTCTCAAAAATAATGACCTGGTAAAATGAAAAATGCAGATAAATTTTGAAGGCAAAAACAAAGAATTTTGAAAAAAATTTAATGAGCATAAAAAAGATAAAACAGCTTGGTTGAAAGTGATAGATGTGTTTCAAATGAAAAGGGTAAAATTCATCTTATCAACCCTCCATGCAAAAAAAAGTGAGAAGAATATTCGGCGTAAATGTTGTTGCAAGTCTCAATGCAGCAAAGTTGTGTGATAGAAAAAGTAGCAGGCATGATTTTGACAACAGCCTTAACGAGGTGTAATCCATCTCAGAATAATAAGAACAAATGCTCTATTTGGTATTTGAGAATGAAAAGCCATGGAAAAGTTCTCAACAGTGCATAATTTCTTGAGTTAAAAGAAACAACTGGAGGAATTGCATGCTCAAAAGGACTATAAAATACTTTTAGTTGTCAATGTTATATTTTTTGGAAGAGTTCAGAAAAGAAATACACTTTTGAATTCCAGGGGAATTACAATGCTTGGAGAGACAATCTATTCAGATAAAATATATTTATTCAGAGATTGTCAAAATTGTCTAAACAGAAAGAACAACCCTTAAATACACAATATTTATTCATTTGTTGTGAATTGTTAAGTTTAACAGTTTATTTCAAAGCAACATCTGCTTGTTATGCCCCCAGAAAGGATTTGTAGTTCTTAAAAAACCTACAAGAGTATGAAGGTAATTATGAAATTTCAATGAACAAATTTCTTGGTCATTTGTGGCATCTGTTAGAGATTTCTGGTTGCTTAAAATCGGAGGAAATTAATGAACTCTTGAAATGAGTTTCAGTTTATTCATGTGTATTCCTCAGAAAGATCTGCTTGATTTTATATCCATGAACATGATGCAGCTTTTAAAATCTTCGATATAGCATCAGATTTTTTTGTAAGCAATATCCTAATGGAAAGAAGTTACATCCTCCAAAAAGTTAGTTCAATTCTCAATCATCCTTAAATTCCAAAACTTTCAGCTGTGTTAGCAATCGTCAAAACTTTGAAATAATCAGTAGGTTTTTTTTTTTTATAAAGTAAATAAAAATGACTGGGTGCTCCATGGAAAATTCAAAAGAAATAAAAATACTATTATTTAAAAACCATCCTAATTTATATATATTTTTATTTTTAGTGATGCGCTGGTTTTGGCAAAATCTCGTCTACTTGAATCGGACCCTTTGATTACAAAACTTATTATGATAGCTCGTAAAAAGTTTATATTGCAAAGTGATACAATGAAAGAAATAAAATGGTATGTTATATATCTTTTAACATTAATAAATCAGCTTTGCTCCATCTAAATAATTTTAATAGCAATTTACTGATAAAAAGTTATATTTATTAGCTTGTGTGATAAAACAGTAATGCTGAAATTTTAAAAACTTAAAATTTATTATAATTTTTTACTTCAAAATATATTGTATCATTTTCATTATGAATATGTTTGAAAACTGTGTATATATATTTTTTTCTTTCAGTTATCTTACCCTCAATGATCCGATGGAAGCCGTAAAAGCATTAGCTTCTTTAAAAGAACCTATCTTTATCAAAGCAGCAATACATATTTGCAGAAAATATCACTTGAATAAAGAAACTGAGAAATATATTTCTGAATATATGATGAGTTGCCTTTTAAAATCTGAATGGAATTCTTTAAAACAATTAATTGAAGAAGAACCTAATTTACAAGTAAGAAATTGTAATTTTTTATTTGCGTATATTTATAACCTTTGTATTTTTGTTTTATAAATTTTTTTTAATTATTTAAATTATTTTTTTTAATTTATTAATTAATTAAATGTTAAATTTTCTTAATTAATTTTTAAAATTGATTGCTGTTGAATGCATTAATATGAGTCAATTTATGAGTTAATGAATCTTCACTCAAAGGATATTTAATTTCTTTTATGCAATAAATCTAATTCTTTAATGTAATTCTCATGATAGATAACTTTTTCTAATCTAAAAACATTACTTGTGTGTAAATAATACTGTAGTTTGTAGTGTTATTCCTTGAAGTTTAAAGTTACAGGCAAGACATTATAAAGACAAAGTGTTAACTTGATTTATTCCATTCATTTAAAATTACAGGCAGGAAAATTGCAATATTTACGTTTTAAATATTAATCAGTTTCAATAGTTTGATTTGTTGTTTCTTATCCCACTTGGCTGACAGCGACATATCTTTGCCAAGTCCATGTACCCATGTGTACTTAGACCAACGAGTTATGATAAAGGGTAAAAAAGTGCAACTTTTTTTTTTTTTTTGTCCTTTACTTTTGCAGCACAAAAAGAATTGTGCCAGCCCTAAGGAGAAGTCACATAGTTTGTTAGAACATTATTATGATATAATCGGTTCACATTTAAGGATCTCATTTAATTTAAATATGTTAATTTTCGTTTTTACCCACAATATATATGTTCTTTCATATTAGCTGGCTATTTTTCATGATATACATTTATAAGAAACAATGGTGTTATATGTATGCACTAATTTTTTTTTAAAAAAGTAAATAATTTTCTTTTTCTTTTCGTTGTTTTATTTATATATTTGTAGAAGTAATGTTGAATTTTATGGAATTTTTTTGTTTGTTTTTGTAGGTGTATAATGCTATGTTTATTGTCCATGAAGCCTTTCATCACCATATACTTCAACTAAAGAATAAGCATAGTATGTTTTGTTAATTATGTGGTTCTCTTTCTTTATTTAATGCACAATGTTATAACAATTTAGCACTTTTCTATATATATATGAGTACTTTATAGTATTTTTTATTTGTATATCTTAGCTCATTTATGCATATGATTATAAACTTTGATTATCAAAAAAATATAATAATAGTAAACATAGAATTTTAGGTTGAATAACATTTTTTTAATGATATAAAGGCTCATTCTTTTGAGACACAAAAATATTCTTTTTATAATATTTAAATATATATTTTTGCATTTATTTTAATTGTGTATAAATACATTATAATTTAAAACCTTTATAAATATATATTTAAAAACTAAATATATCTTTGTATGAAACCCCTTTAAAGCTGGGCATGCACAGAATTAAGAAGATTAGGGGCTGCATTATACTCAGTGTTAGTTGATATTTGTTTCAATACAAAAAAAATGTAAGCAAATTATATACATATTAAAAGAATAATATAATAACAAAATTTTATTCATTGTTTTAATTAACAGTTAGGTTCAAAAATGAATAATCAAGGTGTTTAAAATTTTTATTTGTTAATTTTTATGATTAAAAATGTTCATAAATATTGATTCTAATAGAATTGAACATTCATCTTTTGCATTCCATAAATATGTTGTATAGCTATTCTGTTGAACATATTTTTAAAATGGAGTTTTTTTTTTTCACTCTCTTAAAATAAATTAATATTTCCTAATAGCTGACAGTTAACAAAATTAAAACTTGTGTGTAAAGAATTAAAAAAAAATAATAATAAGACAGTGTCTAGGACAGTGCTCTCATCTCTTATTTTGTAATCAATAAGATAAAGCCAAATCATTTTCTCAATTTTTATCATTTATAAACTTTTAAAATCAAAGTTATTTATTGTGATTATTCTGTGCATTCCAGCTTTAAAACTGCCTTTTAAAATCATTCTTCTAAAATTCTTGAAATTGATTTTAAATATTGAAATGGTTATCATGTATTGGAATTGGTTTTATTGAGAATTATTTTTAAACTATTTCATCTGCTTAAATTTTTAAATTAGATTTTATGGTTCTCATTTTCAAATCAGACGTATCCTCATAATATGTGTTCCTTTTTGTTATTGTTATTATTATTTGGAGAAATACATAAAATTTACTTATGTAATAAGTAATTATCAATTGTTATTATATATATAATTTTTCAATTCTGAATATATAACTCCATTTACTAATTTGTGTGTCTGTGCTGATTTACTTTATATGTTAAGTTTTTTTTATTTTTAAGTTGAAATTTATTGACCAAACAACTTTCATTATACCAAATATATACTATTATTGGCTGCAATCACCAAAATGAATAACAACCTAAGAAATTGCAAGTTTGTTTTCATAAGGTTGAAAATATTTGTAAACTGTTATTCCTACTAGATGAAACATTCTTTTGTGATTCAATTGTGTCATCAAAATCAATTGTTTGTAATTACTAAATTTTTGCTACATTTAATCTATTTTAAAAGCCTTGAAGAAATATCTGAAAAATTGTTAAATCTTATGTAGTTGGTTGTTGATACAAGTTTTGAGAAGGAAGTAAGAAATTGATTGGAAAGCAGTCACCATAGAATATTTCCACAAGGAACTATAAAAATGTTGCTATCAAATTTAATACAAGGGGAAATTTTAGTGACAGATTTTATAAACAGTATATCTTCCTCCAGTTTTTGATATATCTGACTGATTTTTTCCAATTTTTCAAATAACTCATCAAAGGCAAACTGCTTTGCTCAGGCTTGCACTACTTCAGTGAAGACAAAAATGTTACTCTCAGATACTACCCTGTACTAAAAACTGATTGTCAATTAGGACATACCAATAGTTTCAGTGTTTGACTGGATACAACCCATTATGTCATTCAATAAATCACGGCTATAATTAAGAGAAAACATTCCCATCTTATTTGGAGAACATTGAAGTTAAAAAACTATTCCGCAATTTTCAGTTCTGCATTCCATTCTGTCTTGAACTTTTTTGCTTGAAAAATAATTGTACTCCAACCAACTTTTGATTTATGCTTTTTCTAACCATGAATAACATTGACAGAAATGATCAAAAAGTTCATCCTTACGTGTTCATCTCTAGTGATAAAAAAGCCTTGGAATTTCTGGAGCATTTTTCCTGAAATATCCAGAGCTCAAGCATACTTACTACAGAAACTACAAATAGTTCACCATCAAACTTGCTCATGAATAATAAGAATGTTATTTGAGAAACTAAAAAAATAATCTTTATCAGAATTCAAAGTAATATCCAAGAGGATTGTATGTTGCACATTCATGAATGTTTATATCAAATGTTACAATTTTTGTACATAATTAGTCATTAACTGTGAAAATTACATTTTAAAATATGTAAAACAATGCAAGGACAAAAATACAACTATTGAGTATCATCAAATAATATATAGAATAAAGATTTCAATTTATATTGTTATTGTGATATTTTTTTACATTTATGATGAGGTTTTTTTTTTTTTTTTTTTTTTTTTTTTTTTTTTAAGTTGTTATAGGATATTAAGAAAACTTTACCCTCATTTGAATAGTTAGAAAAAAAAATTATATATAGTTGCTTATATGTTGTTTCCTATCAATAGGGTGCGTTATATGCCAGGATCTGTATTGCTTAACAGTTTATACTTTAAGAAATGAAAAAGTTTTTATGTATCTGTAGGTATATTATGTTTACCATTTGTGAACTTTCATTAATTTATTTGTGTGGCTATTTATAAGCTGGGGTATTTTTTTTTATTACAAGTATTAATGAAAACTAATTTTAAAAAGTCACAGTGTTCTTATCCAAAGAAATCTGATAAAACTTTCTCTTATTGTAGAATAAGACATTCTGAGTGAAACAAAAATTAACAATAAACAAATTGCAAGTGTTAGAAGATTGTCATATTTTTTTTTTTTTTTTCGATGGTAGATGAAATGGAATTTCACATAATGTGGAAGTGAATAAAATAGTTCCAGAAAGAGGTAAAAAAAAAATAATTAGAATTGTTTTCATGAATCTTATCGATTTTTTTATTTTCATGAAATATGCCCAGTAAATACTTGTATTTTGTTTTTATTAATGTTTCATCTCTATGAGTTGCCTGTATAATATGTCATATTTTAATTTATATCATTTTTTCTCAACCATGAACTAAAGAGAGCTTTATTGATTCAAGATAAAAAGTGAATAAATACAAATCTCCACAGGACATACCAGATTGCTTTACTTTTATCACCAAAAACTATGTCCGCAGACTATAGGCAATAAAATTGCAGTGTATTTCCTTTTTTAATTTTTTATTTGAACTTATGTTTTTTTTTCCCCCATAGAAATGTATGTGCAGAAATTTTTTTGTCTACCTGATTCTTCAGAACCTATAGAATTCTGGGCTGGTGAAGTGTGCAAAGATTCTAAACAGTCTTTTATTGAATATTGCTATGATTTGTTATTATCAAACGGCTTGCTGTCTGGAGGCAAAGGTTCTCTTCAAAACAGTCTTGAAGCTCTCGAGATCATGCTTTCAAAATGGAAAGCCATTGATAGTTCATATAATACTGATGTAAATATTTTTTTTTTGTTACATATTTTAAATTCTAAGCATACATTAGCTTTTCATTATACCATGTTGTGTTATGCTGCACATTTGAATATTTCATGCATTTGAGTTAGAGAAGAAAACATGCACACACATATAAAAATGATTGTTGTTTCAAAGTAAGATAGATATTAATGTACAGCATGAAAAAAAAAAATTCTTTATACATTATATATTATTCATCATCCGTATTTTTGTAAACTCAGAGAGAGGGAGTCGTGTATATTAATAAAGATTTTTTTAATTGTTAAGTTGGATAAATGTTCATACCTTGTTATGCCACATAAAATATTCCGTATTGATCTAGCCAATGATTTGGGCCAGTTTAATTTTAACGGAACTCATTTTCTATCGTATTTTCATCCTTGTCAGATATCAAATATATATGAATTTCAATTCCATAATAATAACGGTTACCCTCTTTAGAGTTCTGCTTTGTATAGAATATTTTTTAAAAATTTAAAAGAGGAACAGCAGAAATTTCATGGTTGAATTGTTCAGCAGTATTGTATAAATATTGGTTCACATATTACAGTACATTGTAAAAGTGGAATAAATTTCATCTGAAAAGCAAATTAACCCCCCTCCCCTAAAAAAGGAAATTAAACAGCAATTATGATCTCATTTTAACTATAAAAAAAAAAGTTCATGTATTCTTCAAAATGAGAAAACTGCCAAAATAATGAAAGTTTTGAATAAGGATGAAAAAGTACCTGATTTTAATATAACATTTAAGAGATTAATGAATAATTATGGTTTCATTTTCTGCAAATTGCAATTTCAGAAAGTGATTCAGGTGAAATTTTAGAATTATCATAAATTTACATATTTTCATTGATACATACTTAAAATACAAATATATATATATATATTTAAAAATTCAAACAAATATTAATAGAAATTTAGAATAAAATAATTAATTGCATTAAAATGAAACTGGCAAACACAAGATCAATGGCGCCTAGAATATATCTCGAGTGACACTGCATTCGAATGGTTCCGAGTATTTCAGGCTTACCCAGAGTTGTCTTCCAGAAAGATTCACAAGGGGAGGGGACTCTCTTTTTCTGAATTGTTGAGTGTTTTTAAGTAATAAATATGTCAAAAAATGAAATCACAATAGACATTTTGATATCCTTTAAAGTTAAGAACTTTACTTATAAATCCATTCTTGGGGAAGCAAAGCATCAAATTTAAGCATTTATACTAGTATTTTATGCAATCAAAAGTTGTTACCTAAATATAAATAAAATAATTTTATATTATGCTTTCAGTATTTTTCACTTCTATTTCCCAGTGTGCACAATATAATGTGAAACAACTATTAATTTGTAAAAAAATATATATTGAGGAATTTATATTATTGAATTGGATATTTCTAGTTGGTTTTAATATGTTCTTAAAATATTAAAAATGTAATCATTCTCATTTTACAGTTGTTTTTGTTTTTTTACAGGCTTTCATTACTATTTCAATTTATATCACAAAGTTCATTTTGTTGTCTGTCATGGAAGAATTTGAGAGGGCAACTGTTAATTATTTGAAAGCATTGGACTCATCATTTGATATTGCTTACCTGCCAAAAATATTTTGTTCACTATGTTTACCATTAAGTAAGTTAATTTATGAATATTATTTATCTGATATATTCCCTAATTAAAAATTAATAAAAATCTTTATTTTTAATATATGCAACCTTTATTATAAATTTGTTTCATCATGCAGCTAAGTAGCAATATAATTTGATAGATTATCTTATTGAAAATTATTTAATATATATTTGCATTTAAGTAAATTAGATAAAGGGAAAAAGGTAGTGCTTACTACGTATTTTGCTAACAATTTACAGAATTGTAAAATTTATTTATTATTATTATTTTTAATTTAATGTTTCTTTTTACCTGTCATTTTTTTTTTTATTTTAATATTTAAGTACTGGTAAACTATCATTATTAATTCAGGTGATTATTATGAATTCCAATAAATTAACTTTTTATAGTATATCTATTTAGAATTATAAAAATTTTTCATTAATTGGATTCAATTATATTTTTACAATACTTTTATCAAAGTAATCAACATAATTATTTATGCAAATTAATAAGAATATTCATGAAATCATATATTCTGTGATTGGAGTTGATTATAATGGAGAAACACAATAACTTTAATTTCAATTTTCTTTTTAGTTCTTAAAAATATATATATATTTTTTTACATGAGGTATTTGAAGCAGTTGAAAATTAAACTTAGAAATATGATAATAAAATGTAAGCAATTTACCGAATATATTTTCAAAGACACAAAATGTAAAGTGGTTTTATGCTATCAGTCTCTGACCATCTCCAAATAATATATTTTCTTCAGTTCCTTAAGAATTTGGAAATAGAATAGTTTTAAAATACTGTATCAAATTTTTCTGAATTTTTATTAACCTTCTTTAATTTACATATGATAAATTAAGGAAATGAACTTAATTATCATTGTAACCTTATTGCAGGATTATTGTGGAATCATGATACAAGAAACATTATGTGTGAACAAATCACTGTCGATATTGAAAATGACTCAAACAAGGTTTTATCGCAATTTAAAAAAAAATTTCGATCCATCAGTGATACACTTGTGTTCCCTAAAGAACAATCTTTTACTGTAATATTTTCCAAAGAGGATCTTTACTCTAATTTATGTTTATTAACTGATAAAATTGGTAAAAAATTATCAGTAATGGATATGAATGAATGCATACTAGCTTACTTTCTTTCATACTTGATCAATGATTTATTGCAGTTAGTTGAAAAAAAAGATTTAAAATTGAAGTGTTTTATTGAAAAAGATAAAGAAGTAAATGAAAACAGTTTAATCTGCAATAAATCTGCAAAGAAAACTGCTGTTGGTGAAAAATCTTCTTTAGAAGAAATTAAAGAATTAAAAATTAATGATGAGTCACCTAAAGTTAATGAACCATCATTACAAGATCTTATTGATCTTGCTCTAATAGAAGCAGATAAAAAAACTCAATCTCTCATTGAATTGGAAACTAGTGGTACCTCTGAGAATAATATTTTAAAATTTCCAGCAAATGAAATTCCATATTCATGTGCTGATGAGATATGCCTAAATAATACAGATACAAATCATAATCTAAAAGAACACAGAAATAAATATGAAAATAATAAATGTGAAACTATTGTCAAAGATGATATTGAAAGTGAAACTATTGTCAAAGACGATATTGAAAGTGAAACTATTGTCAAAGAAGATATTGAAAGTGAAACTATTGTCAAAGAAGATACTGCTGAAAGTGATAAAAATGAAACTATTGTCAAAGAAGATAGTGCTGAAAGTGATAAAAGGGAAACTATTGTCATAGAAGGTAGTGCAGAAAGTGATAAATGTGACACTATTGTCAAAGAAGATAGTGATAAAAGTGGAACTATTGTCAAAGAAGATACTGCTGAAAATGATAAAAGTGAAACTATTGTCAAAGAAGATACTGCTGAAAGTGATAAAAAGTGAAACTATTGTCAAAGAAGATACTGCTGAAAGTGATAAAAGTGAAACTATTGTCAAAGCTGAAAGTTACTGCTGAAAGTGATAAAATGTAACTATTGTCAAAGAAGATAGTGCTGAAAGTGATAAAAGGGAAACTATTGTCAAAGAAGATACTGCTGAAAGTGATAAAAGTGAAACTATTGTCAAAGAAACTGCTGAAAGTGATAAAAAGTGAAACTATTGTCAAAGAAGATACTGCTGAAAGTGATAAAAGTGAAACTATTGTCAAAGAAGATACTGCTGAAAGTGATAAAAGTGAAACTATTGTCAAAGAAGATACTGCTGAAAGTGATAAAAGTGAAACTATTGTCAAAGAAGATACTGCTGAAAGTGATAAAAAAAAGTGAAACTATTGTCAAAGAAGATACTGCTGAAAGTGATAAAAAGGAAACTATTGTCAAAGAAGATACTGCTAAAAGTGATAAAAATGGAAACTATTGTCAAAGAAGATACTGCTGAAAGTGATAAAAGGGAAACTATTGTCAAAGAAGATACTGCTGAAAGTGATAAAAAGGATATTGTCAAAGAAGATACTGCTGAAAGTGATAAAAATGTAACTATTGTCAAAGAAGATACTGCTGAAAGTGATAAAAATGTAACTATTGTCAAAGAAGGTAGTGCTGAAAGTGATAAAAATGTGAACTATTGTCAAAGAAGATAGTGCTGAAAGTGATAAAAGTGGAACTATTGTCAAAGAAGATACTGCTGAAAGTGATAAAAGTGAAACTATTGTCAATGAAGATACTGCTGAAAGTGATAAAAGTGAAACTATTGTCAAAGAAGATACTGCTGAAAGTGAAACTATTGTCAAAGAAGATACTGCTGAAAGTGATAAAAGTGAAACTATTGTCAAAGAAGGTACTGCTGAAAGTGACAAAAGTGAAACTATTGTCAAAGAAGATACTGCTGAAAGTGATAAAAGTGAAGCTGTCAAAGAAGGTACTGCTGAAAGTGATAAAAGTGAAACTATTGTCAAAGAAGATACTGCTGAAAGTGAGATATCTGAAAATACTAATTCTCATTCTAAGTGTTTGGCTAACATTGATTTATTTTACAATGTATTATTATTCATTGTATATAAAATATGCCAAGAAGAATTTACTTTTTTGCCATACCTTAAAAAACGCTTGAAATATTTAAATACATTGAAGGCAACTGAGGAGTTGAATAAATTTTCAAAAAGAAATAAAATTGAATCGAATTCAGATTTAACTTTGAAATCATTGAAAGATACACACAATAAAACTGAATCTCCCCCAGCAATTCTAAATAAAGAATTGTCCAATGGAAAAAGTGCTACATCTGATGTAGTAGAAATTAATAACATTTCCGATAAAAATGAACAGTTTCCTGTTGAATGTCCTTATTCCAGCTATCCTTTTGATCATTCTGACATTCCAAAACCTGCAGTTCCAAATAGCATCATTAAAATTGCAGCTTCAACTGAAACAGAGCCAAGTACACAAATTTCAACTGAAAGCGAGTTGATGGATGATGACAAATCTAAAATTATTGATCAAGTTTCAAGCATTAATTTATCAAAAAATTTGGCAGAAATTTCTGTATTTATTCATCTTCTTGAATCAAAATCAAAGGTAAGTTTGAATAATTTATTTTTTGTGGGAAACCATATATAATAAAAAATAAATATTTAGAATTATATATTTTAGTAGTTAAAAATAACTAATTACTTGCATTTGTTTAAGTTTGTTTGAATTTTATTATCAAAATAAACAAGATTTAGGAAATTTATAATACTACAAGAAATAGAAAAATCATGGCAATTATCAAACCTTCCCTTCATGGGTTGTTAGGTTTGTCTTTAGTATTAATAAGTTTATCTGATGAATGAAATTCAACTTCATTGTTAAGAAAAGTTTTCTGAATTACAAAAAAATATGAGTATAATTAAAATTTTGAGCAACCACAGTTTCTTTACTCGAATGCTTCTGGCATTCCATTGAACAATGGGTAAATTTTTTAATATTAGTTTATTACATATTCATTTCACAATGGTTAGTATGTTTTTGATAAAAAGATGTAATTAATTTTTTAGATGTAAAATGCTCTCCTCCATTTGGTTAGAGATAGCATTGTCTAATTATTCTTGCAAGAATTCAGATCGATTTTTTTTTTTTTTTTTCTTTGATATTGGATATTGTGTGTAGTTGAAGGATAGGAGAATATTTTCAATTATTATACAAAAGGAATTGAGTGCTGTGGTGAAATTTTCAGGTAATGTTTTAAGAGATTCCTGAAAAGAAGCAGCTTGACCTTAGCAAAAATTTTTTAATCATTTTGTTCGTTTTACAATATGGGCTAAGGAAATAGCTGGGTAATTTCTTCTTTTAATGATGAATCCAGAAGGCTTAAACAAACGCAATTTGGAATTTTGATGAGAATGTTTCCTTCCCCTCTTCGGGTGATATAATCTGCAAGTTTCAATGAATGATAGATACTTTAGCATTTTAAATTTTGAAAATTATTTCTTCTGTCGCTTGGATCATTTTAAATCGGTGACTTTATCTGCATCACCACACTGAATACACTTAAAAAAATTTGATGCACAAGATGAGAGAATATGAGGACCACTACATTGCTCGTAACCACCAGAATTGGTTTGGGAGTTGGTCAGATGAGAGAAAGAAAAGAAATTCCTACACTGTCGGGTTACTAAAAAAAATTAAAAAAATTTCTTGTTGAGTTAGCATACTCTTGGCATTATAGTACCTTGAATAGTTACCTAAACAGGAGAGGATAATTTGAGCTTTTATTGCCCACAAATCGTCGAAGTTTAGTACATGAAAAGTTATTGTCTTCCTCGAGTTCAGTGGCTATTTTGGCTGCTTTTATGTTTAATTGATCAAAAATGAGTGGTAATTTTTTCAGGGTAGAAAGATGCAATGACCAGAATACCCATACTGTCTTAATGTTGGCTAGCCAACTTGAGCTGTTCGAAATGATCAGTAAATTCCAATGGCTGATGAACGCATATTATTTACTTGTTTAACAGATGTCACTTTGTGGCTAAATTATTTTTCAGAATATTAGTATGAGCTTTAGGAATTGATCCATCTGGAATCTCAAATATAAGAGTAAATAATTGAGCTCCATGTTAGTAAGCGATTTGCAGATCTTCCATAATATTCGGTTTTGCTTCCTGGTTTTTGTTCTCAGTAATATTGTATCTGTATTTAATGTTTGATTTTCAAGATTGGAAACTGTCCCAAATGTATCCAATATTGAAGCAGATTACTTTTCTAAAGGAAATAAAAACCAAGAACCCAAATATCTGCTTACAAAATAACTTCATTCTATGAAAGAGTCAAGATAAATATTTAGGAATTATTCTGGATCAATGCCTCTCATAGAAAACAAGTTTTCAAAAGTTTAGAAACAACATGTGAAAGCTGTACACTTTTATAAATAGTTTTTGAAGATCAGCAGAATAAATAACCTTCTTGTTTTCGCATCCATACTCTGACCTACCCCTCACGTATGCATGTCCATGTTACCAATTGCTGCCCTTGATAATTTACTCTGTAATTTTTATTTTATACATCTTATATTTACTGGAGATTGCACCTTTGTGGGACCAGGTGTCTAAAGGTGTCCAAAATCAAATCTAAAAGTCAAACTTGATTTTTTTTTCTTCTTTTTAACAACAACTAATTTTTTACTCATTTGTATTATAAAATTTCTTTTTGTTAATAGGAAAGAGCCTATAAAATAAAAACTAAGTCTTATTCACCCTAGTCCAAATCTTATATTATTTTGTAAACATATATTTTTTTCTTTAATGACAAAGAATTTAATAAATATTTTTACATTTTCTTTTAGGAATTGTCTTATCCTAGTCCCTTTGATATAATTCCCAAAGTACTTCAGATCTTATATATTGTAAAAAAAAAATCCCCATGTGGTCTTGTTCAAGAAAAACTGCATAAGTTAATACATGAAATCATAAGTTGGATACAAGTGTTTACTGTTGCAGATGAAACTACTGTATGTGAAATTTGCCATGTGTAATTTTTTTTATTATAATCATGATATTACTTAAGTAGATACAAGTGTTTTCTATTGCTGATAAATGTATGCATGTGAAATTTGTCATATAATAAACTCATCATCAAAATAAAAATAAAAATTGCATTATTTTACAATGTATTTTATTAAATACACAACATAATTCAAGCAAATTAAAAATTGTAATACTGATAGTTTAAACAGCAATAATTTATGATACAAATTTACAAATGGGTTTTTAGTGCAATTCCTGGATGTATTAATAATTATAAGTAGTCACTAGATATGAAAACAAATATTGCACTATTTTTTGTTACAAAAGTAAAAATTCTGATCAATATTAGTCTTGAATATTTTGAGCAGTTTTTACATACAGTGTGAAAAAATATGCGACTAGTAGGGTCAAAATTTTAATTGATGAAATATGCCATACTACTTTTAGTATACCATTATCTTACAAGCAGATGTTTAACAGCTTAGATAATTGTTTTAATAGTTGAGTATAAATAGCAGAATGTGCAAGTATTTTTTTTTTTTTTTTTTTTGCTATGTATAGTGTGTAATGTAAATTATTTTGCTCGAAATAAAATTTGAATATATATAAAAAAATTATTAGCTTGAATATGGAAGATTCTTAATATATATATATTTGACAAAATCTTTATTATTGCTTTTTTAACTACAAGTATTAGAAAGATTTTAACAATAAATCACAGATTTCATCTCTCCACTGACAGGAATAATGAACTAAATAGCAATTATATCACTATTAAAGCAAGCTTGATCTTTATGGATTTAATATGCATTGGGGAAAAAAGATGTGATATGTAAATAATGGACAATATACTTTAACTTATAGTGCAGTCTAATTCTTGTTTGGGTAAACAGTCCATGGTAGAGGCAACAGATCGAATAAGATAGGTCATTGTGCCATAACAACCACTTGGAGCACTATCATAAAAATGTTGGCAAATGCCAGCTGCTCCCCCACAAGGATTTTCATTGGTTGGTGCTGCACAGCAGATTGTAGCATCCCCATTTACACATTTCTGGATGGAATAGAAATTAAAATAATATAGTTAAATTTCTTAATAATATTCAGCAAAAGTAAATTTTAAAAAACAACATATTTCTATAGAAAAAAATAAGATGTGAACATTTTAAAGAATGCAAGCAACTAAACAGATATTACAAGATATTTTAATACTGCACAGATATAAATTTATTTTGTATATACCTGATCTTCCAAAAATATTTGATTTGCTTTGTGGACCAGATGTTCAACATTAATTATGCCTCCTAAGGTTTTCACTGCATCATGTTCAACAAGTAGAGTAAGAATCATTAAAGCTTCTACCATTAACTGACGATATTCTGGTTGTGGAATACTATTCAGAACGGTTTCAACTTCAAGTGCAAATTTTAATTCACCTGGTGTCATCTGTTAAAAGAAAGTTATTTTTAAATACGCCAGTATTTATTTTTGTATTACATAAACTAGTAGAATAGTGAATTGTTTTACCTCTCTAGTAAGTTGTTGATTTAATATCTTTCCTTCAACAGAAAGTCCTTGACACTGTAAAAATACAATTTAATGAAGAATTGGCATTTCCACGTCAATTCTTATATTATTCTATAAAGATTGTACTTTTGTTAGATTAATGGTAATTTAATTTTTAAAAATTATTTACTCACCCTTTCAAGAACAGACCATATCCTGGGATAAAAACCTCGTGGAACTCTATTCAAAGCACCATCCAATCTACGTCTCCGAAGCCATTGACCTTGACGATCACTTTCAAAGTTTCCATCATCAGATTGACCTTCCTTTCCCAATATGATGTCTACAACACTCTTCTATTACAAAAATTAAACATGATTAATTTTCATTTTATTTTATGAAACTTAAAATTAACTGATCTGGCTTTTGTTATAAAAACTAATCATGTAATTTGATTTCATTTACATATCTATAGATTTGATATTTTATTTAATTATATCTATAGACAATATAATTGACAGAAATTTATCACCTTATAAAAAAGATAATTGTAAATTTTGATAACCGATTACTTTAATAATTAAAATTTAATTTAGATTTTCATTGAAATTGAATACATGCATTAAAGACTAGAATAAAATATCCGATTATGTAATGAAGAGATACTTTCAATGGTTGATACTATTTGATTTTATTGGTCATTTGTAATTTTAAAAAAGATTTTATAATCATTTAACAGGCACTTAATTTGTATTCTTTCAATAAGCAATATTTCCAAAATCCTACATAGAAAATCATTTGCTTACCTTACTTTGAACCTTGCTTGGGTTTGCTACAGAAACAACACCACTTCGAGCTAAAATAAGAAGTAAAATTAAAATCGAAATTGTTTTATTTATAAAATCAAAAGAATAATATAAAGGTAACTGGAAAATAGTTTTAAAAATTATTTACCGTACATATATCTATTCCTCAATTCTGAAAGCATGGGGATGGAAAAAGTTAAAAACATAAATACTTAAATGAATTAAGATCCTGTCAAAAACAAGTAAATTTTGATAAACTTACCACTTTTAACAACAAACTCTTTTCCACTCAGTATGTGATGCAGAAGCATTTTTACTTCAAAGGGACTTAAATTGAGCAAATGTTCAGATGCTTCATCACCTATAAAAAAAAAAATTGTAAAATATGAGAAACCGTAACTTATGATGCATTGATTTTTAAACATATAGAAATGTGTTAAAATTTAATAGAAATTACCGGAACACTTAAGTGAGCGAGCTAATTCTGAAGCCATAACTTGGATTATTAATCCAACTCTCAACCGGAGCATTTCCATAAAAAGTTGTGGTTCTGTTCTAATAAACATAGCCAAATATACCAAAAGCTCCTGAAAAAAAAAAATATATATATATATATATACAAAAATTTTTAAAATGTCTATAAAGGAAATCAACTTACTTGAGAAATTAAAGGAAAATTAACTTACTTGAGTTAGCATAGCAGTACTTTGATCACTCCCATGAGCATTATGAATTATTGCAATTAAATCTTTAGAAGGAATGGGTCTATAAATAAATAGGTATATTGTAAATTATGACCTGAAATACTAATATGCTTTATATTGAAAATACAGTTCTATCTATTTAAATTCATTATTAAAATTTTTGCATCAATCATCATATTAAAAAAAAAATGTTTGACATTTAGAAACAGTTACAAAGATGCTAACTTTAAATGAAGACAGGGTAGGACATCTTAACCTAGTAGAGGGGCAGCATTAGGAGCAGACACACAACACCATTATCTACTTGAATGATAATTAACATTATAGCAAAATTTCACATTAGCAGAGATTTTCACTCACAATTTAGCTACAATTTATAATATAATCGAGTAATGTAGCAATTAACAAAAATTTCATGAAATTTTCATTAGAATAGAGTTTATTTAAGAATCAATACACATGTTGAAATTATTTATTAAAAATTAGATCTAAAGTAGAAAACAATAAATTTTATGAATACATAATGTTACACAGCATTTTAAAATTAAAATAAAAGCAATGTGAATGCACAAAAAAAAGTTTATGAAAACTTTTTTTAAATAGATACCAGTTATTTAATTGCATTAAATTGGTAAAGTAATAGAAGAAAATGGCTTTTTTTTTAAACATTTGTACAAGTATTAGTTTATGCTCTCGTGCATAGTTAATCCAAAATTTTTGTTATTTCCTGTAGAAACTATGGAAAATCTATTATCAATATTTCTATTAGAAGTAAAAATTAAATAAGTGGAAGAGATTACATTAAAATGGTAAGACGATAATTGTTTCTTTGAAAATAACAATCTAATAACATTATTTTGCAAATTTAAGAATGATTTATTTTTAACAATGAAAAATCACCTAACATCTTAACAAATCATTTAAAGGAAATCAATATTACAGTAATATGGATACTCTTTAAGATTAACAGGAAATGCAGTTAGGAGTAAATTGAATATTCAACTATATCAAAACATTATAATACATCAAAAACTTTAATCACCAATGTGTGATGTACACTATGTGTTTTGGTATATTTCAACTTTTTTTTTTATTTTCAAGTAAGAAAATAAAGCTTATTGTTTTTCTTTTGCATCTGATGAATTGATTCTTAGATTCTTTATTGATTCTTTATTCTATTCTATTGTATTAGATTCTTTAAGTTTCATTAAATTTTAACGAATAAAAATTTCGCAATCACAATTTTTAATTCAAAGCGTTAATAAATATATGAATATTAAATTTTATTTTAAAACAATTTTTCAGCATTGACAACATTTAAAAAATATTTATGTATCTATATACACTCAAGAGCCAAAACATTATGACCACCCCTACATTTTGCAATGAACTCGCCTGGATGATGTAGAAGGCACGTGATCAGGTGGAAGTGGTATTTAACTGCTGCTGGAGAGTCTGAAGAATCATTCTTTCACTTACTTCTGTGTGTGATGGGAAAGGCTGCGGATCTAAGCGACTTTGATAGAGGGCAGATTGTAATGGCTCGGAACAAGTATTTCCGAAACTGGGGTTGTTCGCGATCTACAGTTGTTAGTACTTATGCAAAGTGGATGAATGACGGTGAAACCAGCAGTAGACGACATGGTGTTGGACGTCCACACGCTATCAAAGAAAAAGGTCGTCGGAGGCTGTCTCGCATGGTGAAGCAAAACCGGAGCCAGACAGTAGCTCAACTGACAGCCCAATACAATGCAGGTCAAGTAGAATAGTATCGGAGCACACTGTTGGATATGGGGCTGCGCAGCAAACGTCCCACTCGTGTGCCTTTGCTGACCAAGCGTCATCGCCAACTGCGCCTGTGCTGGGCCCGGGAACATCGTGACTGGTCCATGGATCAGTCGGAGAGAGTTGCCTGGTCAGATGAATCACGGTTTGTCATTCATCACGCCGATGGCCGTGTCAGGATACGCCGTCTTCCAGGCGAACAGTTGCTCCCTCAATGTACAGTAGGTCATACACAGGCCTGTGGTGGCGGTATTATGCTTTGGAGGACGTTCTCTTGGGCGTCTCTGGTAGAGCAGACCATGAATGCTACAGGGTATCTGAACATCATTGCAGACCAGTTGCATCCTTACATGGCCTCTGTTTTTCCAGCTGGAAATGGAATGTTCCAACAGGACAATGCCCCTTGTCACAAGGCTAAAATTGTATTGGAGTGGCTCAGGAACATGATACTGAATTCCAGTTAATGTCCTGGCCGCCTAACTCACCGGATCTCAATCCGATAGAACACATTTGGGATGTCCTGGGACGGCAGCTCAGAGTTCAAAGACCACCAATTCGCAATATCTCGGATTTGCGTGACCGTTGCTTAAACATCTGGTACAATCTGTCTCCGGCCATCTACCAAGGACTTGTGGCATCCATGCCAAGGCGGGTTGAAGCTGTGTTGCGCGCCATAGGTGGGCCAACTCGTTATTGACAGGTGGTCATAATGTTTTGGCTCGATATATATATATATATATATATATATATATAAGATTTACCGGGTAATTGTTTCTTCACAAGTAGAAGGCATTCCAATTGTGACTTGTTTTTGTCTTACTAGTAAATCTGTAACTGCCTAAAATATATAATTGCAAAATTAAGTTTTGTGAAAAAATTTACATACAAATAAAAATAATTTTTTTTTTTATATCTGTTTTATATAATTTAATAAGTAGCTTACTTTTGCTAAATCTTCGACTTTTTTACCCAGCATTCCAGCAATATGTCTTACAAGTGCCCATTTCTTTTCATGACAAGCCTTAAAATGTATATATATATACTATTAATATCCACAGAAAGATCTCAGGAAAGAAAAAAAAAATTCAAAGTAAAACAATACAATTTACTTTTTCATACAAATCTTTTAATAAATCTTTGATTGTAACGACATCATGTTGTCCACCTAAACCTGTATCCCAATTCACTCCTCTAGAAGGAACAGAAAAAGAAAAAAAAGTTGAATAAGTATGCAATTTTTGAAATGAAATTAAAAATTTAATCACCAAGGTCAACACATAGTAAGAAGGACATACACACAGACAAGACAAGAGTTTTTTATTAACAAAATCCATGAAATTTACAGAGCAGGGAAAAAAGAATAATATAACAGAAATTTTCTAAAACAGTTAATTGATGCGTTTTTGACACACATTTTCATACCTGAATTTTTTAAAAACGGCACAACATTTATTGTTTTGAGTTCCGTAATTGAAATATACAAAATGTTTCATTAAAATTATACAAAATTTTCATTTCATAATTATATTTTTTCCAAGCTTTTACATATTTTTTATTAATAAATGGAATTAGAAAACATATTCTCCAAAAGTTTTATGTAAGGTATAATTGATCTTGCATACATTGAGCTGAAGTATTTATATATTATGAAAATGTAACACAAGGAAAGTATATTAAAATTTTGATTGCATTTCTTGAAAAGAAATGCAAGAAAATTATATTTATGCTGAAAAATAGCTAAAAAATTTTTTTTTTAATTTAATATAAGTAATAAAAAAATAACTACAATGTAAATTGTGATTAAATGATGATAAGAAATCAAACAAAATTCAATAATTATTATAAAATTTTAATACCTATTTCCCACCAAATAGTGCAAGATATCTCCTTGTTCTTCTAATGACTCTGTTTCTTTGAACATAATTACTAAATCTTCATCATTCACATTATCATACTGTCGATCAGACAACGTGCGAACACGTGCTGTGCTCCAACTGTCGACTTCATCATGCTCAACTGAAGGTGATGGTGTTCTTCCTCCAGATCCTGTGGGAGAAGAATAAGGAGATTCTGAATGGGCAGAGAGGCCTTCTGGACCAGGGGAAATAGGTGGTGGACTGTGAATCTTTTCATAACGTTCACGGAGATTAACCAAATCTGGAAAAAAAAAAAGAAAGATTCAAATATAATTATATGAAAACAGTATTTTAATACCAATTATATTAATAACACTAAGAAACAGAATATCTGGATAAAGGTAGAAATTAATAAATACACAAGATATAATAAAAGAGATAATTATATTATTAATTTGAATAAGATACTTGTAAGATTAATTTCATATTAGTAATTACATAAATTAAAAATTTATCTTACTTTCTAATCTTCCTATTAATAATTCCAGATGATGATTTTCAATATTCAACATTTAATTATTATTAGTACCTAAATATTATATTGTTCTTTCAATATATCATGCTTTTCTCTGTTTCCTAACATGTGGCTAAAGAAGGGGCTATTGCATTTAATTTCAATGCATTATATAAACCTCAATTGGATTTTTCTTTATAATATTGTTCATAACTTTTATTGCAGCAATTTGTGAAACAACATTAGTGGCAATGATATAAAAAAAAAAAAGGAAAAAAAATCTCAATAGCTGTAGGTTAACCAAAATTATAAAACTATTGCTAAAAATATTTCAATTATATAAAGTAATAAATGTTACCTTACCTGGATCATATTTATCCACTTGAATTGACCTTGTACGTTTAATGATACCACTGACTCCAGATCGTCGAGATCGCATAGAGCTCTTCTTACGCTTAATGGACATGGCACCATATGGCAATGTAGGTCGAAGAAAACATTTGTTTAATTCTTTTTCTAGGTAGTCTCTTACACTTGAATTCAAACCTAAAATAAGAAAATTTTTAATTTTACAAGCCCTAAAATAAATAACTAGATATTTAATTTCAGATCAATATTTTCAACATTTTTTGGATTAAAGAATTTAGGCCATTATAGCTGTTTGTAATATTTTTTATTATTGCCACAATGCCTCTTTTATTTTGATAAATTTGAATAAATTGAGATAAGGAAGAGCAAGCGAACAAAATTTTAGGCTCAAATCAAGTCAACATTGTTTATCTTATTAAATAATTTTCCTTACTCATATATCCCAGAAATAAAAAAAATTTGTTCTTATAAACTTACTTTCTGGGTCACCTCCTTCTTGATTGTGTAAGAAGCTCAGACTAGTAATACAAGAAGTACTTTGAAAGTCTTCCAAAGTACCAAGAGCAACTCTGGAAGAAACAAATGTAAATTGTATTTAAATTGTTGATAATAAAAGTTATTTAAAATAAGAGCCGTTTTACAACATTTAATATTAATATTTAACTCATTGCCAAGTATACATATTTATGGAATAATTTCAAACATTGTTTCCATTTATTTATAAAAAAATACAAGAGGAACAATTCAAATTGTACTTGTAATTATTTTAGTAGCCTATATTAGAATTAAATTGCACCAGTAAAGTTTAAAACATTTTGTTAAAATTTTTAGAAGTCATTTTTAATACAATACCATAATTGATGGTAAAAACAATGAACTTCAATTTAATATGGATTCCTACTCACAGTTTTAACTCAAGCATGGCTTGAGAAATCAATCACTAACTGGGCATGTCTAAAACACTGTTTTGCTCTACCAGAGTTAAATACTATACAGCAATAATAATAATAATATACAATCCTAAGAAGCATTTTCTATAGCATAGTATTTTCAATAAGTTTAGAAAATTAAGGAAAGTCCTACATTAAAAAGAAATTTCCAGATCATTTCATAATGTTATATCTATATTTCAAATTCATGGGACATTAAAATTATCAAATTTTATAAATTTTGACGTTAGGGGAGACATACTAATGAATGTTTAATAAAAAGGTCTTAATCCCAACAAGTTAAAATAATGGTTTAAACAATAAAACTTCTTGCCTTGTTCCATTAATATATCCACTTTTGAGCTTTTTTATAGTGGATATCATGGCTAGAGGCACTTTATCTTGCTCTATAAAATGCAAACATAAAAACAATAATAGTCATGATGAATACAAATTTAATTATTAATTTTATAATTATGTAATTAAATAAAAAATAAAAATGATTAAAAAAACATGCTTAAGAACATCAAAAGCAAATACTACATGCAAAAAAAATATAAAAGGTACTAGTAAAATCAGTACAAAGGAATCGTTCATAAGCACAAGATAACGAAAAAAAAATGCAAAAATACAATGCTACTTATGAAACATACCCAAATAATAACGATGAAATTTCAAGCACATTGTAGGACGACCAAGCATTAACCAATTTGTTCTAAGGAAAGCTATATCAGAACGCATAGTACTGGCAAGTAGTTCTATATCATTTACAAGATAAAAATCTTCTCTGTCAAGATTCTGCATGCAAAAATAAAAAAGTATAAACAAAGGAAATTTCATGCTTGATGCTTCAAATTCACAAGCGTTAAGATTTTTTATTTTTTCACTATAGGCAATATATTTATATATTAAATAAATTTGGTTCATTAAAAAATTCATAAATTAATTATTTAAATAAAAGTTTTTGTTGCATAATATTTCAAACCAGAAAATATGTCCTTTTTAATTATTAATACAATACATATTATTTCAACAAATAATTTTCATAATTGTATTAACATGAATTATTTAGCTCAGTTATATAAACAAAGGGGTAAAAAAATATTTCATTAACAGGGAAGATTGAATAATAAGTTTTAAAAAATGTTTTAGAATGTACATCAGCAGTCAAATTTCTTTAACCAAATAAAAATTTATATAATACGTATATGCATTAAATCTATCAATTACGTTGTGATTTTATCTATTCAAACAATTTTAAAATAAAAGCCAACTAAGCCTATGATTGAATTAGTATTTGTATTATGTATTAATACACATCCTACTACCACTACATTACTACATATTCATACTGTTACTGTGTTATAATGCGTTACTGTGTTATTATAGATCAATTTCATTTGTGATCACACACTTTAAAAATAAATAGATTTAAACAAAAAACTTGCATGAAACAATTTTGTACACATTTTTCAAATTTATTTAATGCAATAACTCCTTCATGTAATCTTATGAAAAGAAAAGGCTTCTAATTTATAAATACTATAATTATAAGGTAATATATATTTTTTTTGTTTCAGAATTATTTTCAAGTAATCTTAATTAGAAACATTGAACTACATAAAAATTCAAAAACTTAGATTTTAGGAATGCAAAAACTATTTAAAGATTGGAGAAGATATATATTACATCGGATTTTTATATGCATATCAGCAAAAGTAAAAAGAATACACATAAATTTGTTTACAATATATTATTATATTTTCGATATCAAAAACTATTTTCTTAAGAAACTCTTTGATAATGCAACGATAAGTCAGAATAAATTTATTTTCTGAAAAGGAATTCCAAATAATATAAATTTCTATTAATTTTTTAAGAAAAATTAAATTAAAGAATTTCACAAAAAGCAGTAAAGCTAATATAAAACAAAATATAATGACGATAATAATAATAAATCAATATATGTTTGTAAGATTACTTTACTTTTTAGTTTTCAACAATTTAATATATTTTGTTTAAATCTTTAATTAAAACTATTTTAATCTTTTATTGAAAAAACTTTAACCAATAAGAAATTTGTATAGTTATGATGGAGAACACAGGACTATTTGGTGAATAATGTATAAAAGGAAAATTACAATATTGGAATGAAATTTATAACAGAATATAACAATATTTTTCAAAATTCAAATTAATAAATTCACTTTTATTAAAAAACCTAATTTATACCTAATCTGCATGTATGCAATTACAAATATCATATTTTAAACTAAATTTTTATTTTATTAATATATTACTGCAAATTTAAGAGTGCAATACAGTAACAATAATAATGTTTTTTTTGGGGGGGGGAATGTACAATTCTAACAATAAAAAAAAATCTAGAAATACAGTGTATAAACAAATAAATAATTAGTGCTCTCTCAACTTGGATCACAATAATTACAAAAAGGAAAACATGCTTTTTGATCATACACAATCTAATAACGATAATGCAAATCTATGACAGACACATGCGCATTCAGACAACTAACAAAGCTTATATTTTCTGTTGATTACAAAGGATTTGACTACTGTGGGACATAACCCACCTATGATTGATTTCTGTAAATTTAAGACAACAGTAGGCCGACCCAACATATGCCAACTTGTCTTGAGAAATGCTATTTCAGTCTTGAATGTATCAATCAGAAGATCTGTATCAGATGCAAGGTAAAACTGTTGTTGATCTACAAACTATAATTGGGTAACAAATACATAATGGAATATGATAGATATAGTGTTAGATAATCTAATAATAAATAAAATAAATAATTTAATAAAAATATAATTCAGTATAATATATCTGTTTAACACTTAAAAACAATACCTTACAAATATACATATTTAAACATAAGCATTGAAATAATGACCTCATATTTATATTTTGAAGTTGCTTTTATTTGAAAGCACAAGAAGTCAGATATACATACATACTAAATTAGAACTACTATTATAAATTATATAATTAAAAAAAAAAATATATAAGATAAATATTAAAAAATATATATGTTCTTATAAATTCAAATAATCTCAAAATCAACATCAACTCCCATTAGACCCTATGTGGTACAAAAATTATATATATATATGTTTATGTGTTCACAGCTTTACTTTACCTGTGGAGTAAAGGCAAATATACGGTCTTGCAAAGTATATAATTTACTGGTGCTGAGAAGACCTACTTCTCTTGAATATCGGCCTGATAAACTCAACTTTTTATTTTGACCTTAAATAAAAAAAGTAAAATTTTAATCATATATATAGGCACACATTGTATTAAAATACATGACGACATATTACAATATTTATGTAATAAACACTCTACAAATACATAGCTTAATTTTAATCCATTTTAAAGAACAAAATATTTCTAAATTGCACAATTGAGAACTTGTTATTTTTAAAACAATTAATAGCTTTTTATATGACTGCAATATTTTTATTAAACATGGAGTGTCATCAAACGGACCACAAAAATATTAAAATAAATATTTTTAGATAATTTGTAAATATAATTAGCATAAAATTTTCTATTATTTACATGTTCATAAAATCATACAATTATATACATAGGATTTAAATAAATTAGATAGTATTTTATTACATTTTAAATTGTTTAGTATTGTTGCATTTCCTTTAAATTGACGAGAACTTTATTTAATTTTTCTGATAAAGAGTATTTGTAAAGAAATATTAACAAATGCCAGTTTTAGAATTCATTTATAGTATATGATCAATCCTCCATTACTGTTTAAAATTTTTGTAAATAATCCAATGAAAATATGAAAAAGTTATGAAAATTTTTTGTATGTTCATACACAAGTATACTTTTACTTATATGTATAATTTAAAGAATTTGATCTTACCAAGATATGAATAAATATGACTTAGAACACGAGCAGGTTGAACTTCTACTGGGGCAACCTCTGAGATTGTTTGAGCATGAATATCATGATTCTTTAATTTTTCTTTTACATACTGATCCTCAGCCAATATAACAACTATATTAAATAATAGAATGAATAAAATTTAATTTATAAGTTAAGATTTTTAACATAAAGAAAAAGGTTAACATTTGATATTTTTGTTATCAATATAGTACCTTGAACAACTACATCAGGTTTTTGTTCTGAGCATAATCGCCTGTTTAACGGGTCCAATTCTCCTGGAGCAAGAAATCCCTACAAAAAAAAAGTTTAATTTTAAAGTATTCAAATAATTTCTTTTTTTTTAAAAAGTGTAAACACTATTTTAAGAGGGCTGATACAAATTTTAAATTATAAAGAATAACAATAAAACAGATTCTTGTTTAATATTTTAACTGTGAACAAAGACAAAAAAAAAAAAAATGTACCTGCAACCTAAATTTTATTCATATGTTCATATTTCAGTGATGTGAATGATGTAAATTTGATGATAAATTACATAATGTTATACTTTAGGTTTTCTGAAATAAAATAAAATTTTAGAGTGACAGCCATTCCGGAAAATATATTTTCCTTAACTGCTCCAGGGCAATTCTAAGAACATACCAATAAAAACAAAAACACTTTTTTTTTCAGAAAATGACAAAAATCTAGAATTTTCTTAATATACAATCTGGATTTCTAATTTTCATGACAGGAAAGCTTCATTAGGAAAGTTCTAACACATTTTTAAAACTATAATTTATTTATATATATTACATTAAGCTATATATATAAATGAAGCCTTGAAGGCAATAAGAACATAAACAAAAATGTAAGTATAACACATATTACAGTCAGATTTTTAAAAATAACTTCACAAAATTGATTATGGTCAGTGAAAGTAATATAAAGACATAAGATGAACATGTGACACATATAAGACAAGTTTCTCATGGGGGTAATTCTCAGTAATTCAGACAAAGTATGATGTTCAGTACCAAATACCAAATCTATTAAATCTAGGACCTTCAACCAGTACAGACAAAACACTAACTCAACACAAACAAGTTGGAGGAGATACTAAGGGAAGTAAGTGCAAGTGTGCAAAGTAAGTGTGAAGTCTTGTTTTACACTTGTCCCTGATTTAAATTTGAAGGATGGCTGAATTCAACAGTTTATTATTTACTTACTCATTACATGCTTGAACGTATTAATCAAGGAAACTGTCAATTCAGTAACTGTGTACACTTTTACATTGCTTATTAACCCCACATGTCAAAGAAGTACCGAAGAAAAAAGATTTCAAAATTTTTGTTTTATAAAATAAAAAATTGTGTTATATGTTAAAACCAATGGATAACCAAGTCTTATTACAGTTAAAAGATTCTAAATGAAACTTTTTGGATCTGTGTCAATAATCTAGTGCCAGTACAAAATAAATTTAATTTTTGGACAAGCAATAATATGGCATATATTTCATCTCTAAAAAAGAGAACAATGTTTATGTAGGGTCTCAGTTACGACTTCATTGTGAAAAACCACAGGTGACTACTATGATTATTTGACTTTCAACCATCAGTTAATATTGTTTTATAGTTAGAAGAACTTGTCGATTTTAATAAAATAGATTGTAATAAATAATAGAAATTATATGAGTGAAGTGTCCTAACTCATTAATTATCCTAATGCTTTCATTTTTCCAAAGAGAGGATTTCTTGTTCAAGAGGTAAAACTTTCAGTATTTTACAAATTTGTAAAATTCATTAAAAAAACTGAATTCTATGCCTAAAGAAAAAAATGGCCTTTTAACATAAAAGGCTTTGTGTTTGAAATTATTAAAATATTTAAATAGAGAATTAAAAACAGGTTTCATTTTAAAAGAAAATTTTCAGATAGTCTCATATGGTCTATAGTGACGCTTCATGATTAATAACATATAAGCTGTGAATAGGTGAAATATGGGAAGCTCCTAATGAAATTCACAGGTCTTGATGATCTATAGTGTTTAACTTACTCATTGTTTTGGCCACAGAGTCATAGATCATCCAGCCATAGTTCAATTTTGATAAAATTAATGATTTATAAATTTTTAAAAGAGTCTCATCTGCACTCTAGACTGTACGAAATAAAACCTTTAGCAGATCCTACGCTTGACTACATTTTTGTTTAAAATTTAAAAATTGTAGCATAAAAATAACTTTGGAATCAAATAAAGTCCATAAAAATTTGGCCACTGGCACAACCGGAACTGACTGTCCAAAATGCAGAATTTTTAGATCTGGGTATAGGTCTCTTAATTTATGAAAGAAAATGCATCGAATCGCTTGTGCACCAAATCTTGAACTTGCCTATTATTGCCAGCCCATTTTTGTAATCATTCCTACTGCTGCCTGAATTTGCAGTTTAATAAAACCTGTACACATTAATACAGAAAATGTACAAGTTGTGCACAGATAAAGATCAATCTATGTATGGTGAAAATCACTCTAAAATTTTATTAAATTTAATGACGAATAAAAGTACATTTAGAACACTGACCTCAGCAACATCTTCCTTTTGGAAAAAAGGCATTAGATATATCATTAACAATGCTAACATTGAAATAAAAAATTTGAATAAAAACAGATAATTTCACCACAAAAATTCATGTTACATAAATCATTTAAATTCACAAATTGTCATGCTCTATCATAGGCTTTCTCCATTTCAAAAGAAAAAAAGTTTCTTTTATAACAAATACTTCCCTAATAGCAATATCAAGTGAAGTATTGCCAATGTACATCATTTGCGGTAGAATCTGCTTTGAAATTTGGATAAGTAGTCCTTTGTTTCCAAAGCTTAAGTTAAATTAGTGTTCACCATCAATTCTATAACTTTCTGGAAATAACTAGTTACAACTTTTAATTATTAATGTATGAGCTGGTAATTATTAATGTCTTATGAGTCCATCCAGCTTTAAAATAGCTATGATTGTTACTCTATTTCATTTTGCTGAGAAAATTCCCTCTATCTGTATTCTATTAAATAGTACTAAAAGAATCATGAATGATTTAAAATCATAGTGAAATAAATTACATGTAGTCCAGGTGATAAACGATGAGATTTTGCAATTTATACAATGCAATTGAGATTTTGCAATTTACTTCAATTTATACAATGCAAAATTGCCATACACGTCAGATGTAGGAGCATAAAAATTTAAATTCTTAGTTTCTTGCTTTTGTTTATAATTATGAAAGTGTTGATAGACGTCTAAATAAAATGTTTATATGTGCATTAAATAAATCCTTTTGTATCAAATATGACCAGATAAATTGACAAGATTTAAATTTTCTTATTTTAGAAAAAATATAGAGCAAACACAATTTGTAATGGTTAAGGTTATTTCAAATATATATATATACTCTAAAATTTTATTAAATTTAATGATGAATAAAAGTGCATTTAGAGCACTGACTTCAGCAACATCTTCCTTTTTGAAAAAAAAAAAAAAAAAACGTCAGATATATCATTACCAATGCTAACAATGAAATAAAAAAATTTGAAAAATTAATAAATTAAGTATATGCAAACCTCTTGTAAAAGTCTTCCTACAATATATAGAGATTGTGCCCATATAAAAGGTTTTTGTCCTATGGCTACTCTTTCTTGACTATGAGGATTTTGATATTCTAAATCTACCTACAAATTACAAAATAAACATTGTAAATAATTGAGAATTTAAAAACAAAAAATATGAAATTAACTTAAAAACAACTGCAGTTTATACTTTGTCATCTGGAACAGTATATAATTCTGGAACAAGCTTTAAACCATTTTCTTTAATTAGTATGACATCTAGAGCTTCAGAAAATTCTTCAACCTATAGATACAATAAAGTATTTAAAAACCTTATAGGACATATATATATATATATAAGAAATATAGGTTAATTTTTTATAGATTCTATAGAAAACACAGACTTACAGTTTCTCTATCGCCACGAAAACAAGCATCAATTATGTAGTAACAAAAAAACAATGGCCATTCACACTCAATGTCTTCAAAAACTTTTAGTTCCCATGGTTCATAATATAATCTTTTGGAATCCTAAAAATAATTTTTTACAAAACATTTAATATTAACTTTAAAAAAATATCTTTGTAATAATAAATGAAAATAGCTTTCAAAAACAAAATGAGTTAAGCCAATTTTTAATATATTGAATATAAAATATAATGGATGCAGTTATGTCTTTAAAAAATAAATAAATGACAGGTTTTCTTCTTATACTGATTTTTATGGTAAGAAACCTTTTTTTTTTTTTCCCCTACTATCATCATTTCATAGCAGTTTAATTAATAGAATTTTATAAGCAACATATTTTTTTACTAGTTGCTAATATAAATTTGCCAAAATTTATCTTAAAAATAAATAATATAGATTGTAACACAACATTTTCACTCATGAAAAGTAAAACTAAGTAAATTATTAAATAACACATTCTTAATTAATAAACATTATAAGATAACCTCGAAGTTAAAATTAACATATTGTTTTTTTTTTTTTTTAAAGTCTATTACTCATTTGCACTGAAATTAAAATTGCAGAAAAATGTCAATAAATATTTTAATTAAATTTAAACTTTCTGATTAGATCTAAGTCCAGTCTGGAATAAAAAAGTTTTGAATATGTCTCATGAATGGCAAAACTAAGTTATGAAATCATGCAACATCATTGAGATTTCTCTAGAGAAAATAACAACTGAAGGAGCACCTGTATGCCAATTGTTATCCTTCAATAAACAACCCATGCTATGGTTGTGAATTTTCATTTGATTTTGAGATTTTTTCATGTTAAGTTCTTGCAAATTCATTGACCATGAGTTCTAGGAAAGATAATTAGCAGATCTGAACAAATGAGGCAAAATTATTAGAATCATCAACGGAGCTAAAAAAAATGAGATTGATAAAAAATATGAAGGTAGCACGCTATTTTTGGACTTGGCTACTAGGTACTGTAAGCTGAAAGCAGTAGTATCTATATTTGTGAAAAACAAAATTGCTTATAAATTGCATAACATTGCAAAGGGAGTGATATAAATTATCAAACAAAGATCAGAGACACCAGAGCATGTTGAAAAATTGTTTTTGATAATTTGCTTTGGATAACAGAGAAACAACATGATGCAGACAGAAGATTGATGACAGAAGATGGTATCAGAAGCAATGATTTGTGAAATGACAAAAATGATACATTGTTCATTTGAAAAACAAAATTAGTGATAAGTCAAGAATTTAAAGATAGCTATAGCTGTTCGATAATTTTAAGACTGGCATTCACAGTGTAGTGTGGCATGGAAATGACGACTATGCTGATGAAAATGCCACCAATGATTTTGTTGCAGAATTTGTGGAGGTTGAAGGTTTTGTTACCAAAAAGACCTGTTTTATAAGACACTGGATATATATTACAAAACAGAAGAAAGCATTGCTGAGCAAAAGCCAATCACAGACATGCTAAATTTCTCTGTTGGCAATGTAGGTGGAGATTACAAATTTAAGTCTCTACTCGTCTACCCTTCCAAAACCTGAATGCTTTTAAGAAACTTAACATCCAGAAAACTCGGTTACCTGTGATATGGAAGTCAAACAGCAAGGCTTGGATAACCAGAGAATTTATCACCTCTAACACAATTCCTTGCATTCAGCCCATGCTGTCATTACATTGACAAATCATATAAGAAGTTTCTTTTATACTATAATTGAAAGAATTTGTGGCCAAAAGAAATGACTGAAAAGCCTTTTGCTTAGATTTAAAATTTTCCATCATTTTGACTTAAATAAAAAAAAAAATTTTTTTTTTTAACAAAATGAATCCAAGAACTTTCTGTTTACAATACACATTATTAATTATGCATACAAGAAAATGAAAGCATTATGGATTACTTAAATACTGTAAAATTTAAGTACATGGAAATATCAAACATTTTAATGAAACAATTTAAAAATATGAAAGAAAAACAATGAAACCAGATTGGAGGAAATAAAGGAAGTCCAATTTTATTAATTAAAGAAACCATTGCCAAATGGATAAATGTCAAAAACTTTGCAGAGAAATATCACCCCAAGCCATATTAGTATTGTATGGAACAACAAGAATGACTTTTTTTCTAAAACATCTGAGGAGAAGGAAGTCTAGGTTTAATACTCAACCAAATCTATGTAGGAAAAAAAAAGAAAAACAAAATTGGGTAAATTTTCATTTATGTATGTAATTCTTCTAATTGCTTTTGTATTTATATACTTTAGTTTTAAACAGTATTTAAATTATTTTACATAACATTGTGTATAATATACCAATAATAATATGATTTTTGCATGTGAATGGTTTAATTATTTTCCTTTTATTTCTTATAGAAAAAATTCATTTGGTAAAAATTAAAGAACATGTTATGTACCCTTGTGGGTGTGTGACAGAGAGAGAGAGAGAGAGAGACAGTATATTTTGATAATTTAATACATATAAATTATACTACACATAAACCAGATTCATATGAAAGAAATGTGTCATTGTTTAATTTATAAGCTTCTTGAAATGTTACCTTATGATTATGATTAATAATTTATTTAAAAAAAATGATTTTATTAAAATTGAGAAAAGGGGTGAAAAAATATCCAAGCCCCAAATTTGAAAATAAAGAATAGCAAGAGACATGTAATGGAACAGAACCATTTTTAAAATAATTTCAATTATAAGTAGATTATTCCCCCTTCCCCCCTCAAGATTTAAGATTATTGAATTGATGAAGAAACATAATTTTTCTCATAAATAATTTAAGCAAACATAATTTTCTCGTATAATAATTTCTTTTTGAATAACAAATTGATATTTAATTAAAACTTAATACAACTATACACATAAGATAAACATAAATCCAAATCAAATATGAATTAAATATACAGATTAAATCAATGCATATTTAATAAAAAAAACTCACTTCTTTGGCAGTTTTATACCCATCTCGTAAAAATCTTCGGCAACCATATTTTCCCTAAAAAATGAAATAAATATAAGTTTGAATTAATATTTTAAAGTATTTTTCTAATATATAATTTTCAAAGCAAAAATTTAAAATCTAAATAATAATAATATATTAGAGTTATATTGGTTAATGTGTCTAAAAGGGGGATTCTAAAGTCTATATTAATAAAGAAGTTACAAAAATATATTAATAGTTAAATGCAGAGGGATTTTTCAATTCCATTTAATCTAACATGAGTTAACAAATACATACTCTTAACTTTTCTTCTATGGTATCTCTAGTGAGTTTTATAAGTTCTGGATTTTCAACAGCAAAAGCAGGAAATCCTATCACAGATAATAAAGCTGCATCTACTTCCTAAAAAATATTATTATTTAATTTTAAGAATAACATAAAATTTTTTTATAATTAAAAATTTATTGAGGTATGCAATACAGCAAATGTTAAGAACAAGCCTAAAATACATACAAATTTTGTCAAAGTAAATTGCAACTGATTACCTTTGAATTTGATTCTCTAGGTAACATGGATTGTAAAACAGCCTACAAAAAGAGTAAAATATTATTAGGTTTAACTGTATTAAAATATTCAAACAAATTAATTATAAGATATTTTTTATACATTGGCAATTCAATGATAATAAATAACATGAAATTATAGAGTGCATTCAATATAGTAAAATAGGAAAATGTTTATATACAAATAGAATTGCAATATATGCAAATTGAATAGTTTAAATATACTTAATATAAATCATACATAAAATAACTATGTAATTTTTTTCTGTTTTAAAAAAAAAAGTTTTTTTTTAAAGATATCTTACATGGCACTTTTGAGCTTCATCAGCAAGTACATGAATTACTGAAGATGGTCCACCACGACCTCCAAAGAGATCCAATTCATTCATGGCTTCTAATGCAGCCTGAAAAAAAAAAAATCAGTTTTAATCTATTTTATAGAAATACAAATTTAAATTTCCCTTTTAAAACAAATCTATATTAATTAAAAATTTTAATTAAAATTAACTTGCTTCATATAAATATGAAATATTAAATGATCGGTAAAAAACACTCTATATAAGCAATAATTATTAAAAACTATTATAAAGCAAGAGATTTGTTCATCTTACATTAAAAACTATAACATTTAAAGTAAAAATTTTTCTTTAAATTTATTATCTTTTATCTGATTCATGGACAAAAATTATTGATAATTATTAATTATAATTATCAATTAATTATTCTTAGTTAGTCGTCTTATTAGTTATTATTTACTTTTATAAACATATTTTTTTTTATTGCCAGCACACAACCATTGGCAGCTGTTAAAAATGATGGCCCTACTTACCAATGCCATTAGTAAGATCATTGTAAGAAAAGGTCTGTTATTAAGAAAGTAATGGTATCATCATTAGTTTTTATAAACAAATAAGTTAGAAATTTTAACTATTAGCTATTTTCGACTTACTTTTAAAAACATTATGCTTAAAAATACAATTTTTTTTTAACAGTTGAAAGATGAGAAAGAATTTATTACTTTATTTAGGGCAAATCATTTAAATTCTGAAATCTTAATTCTACATTGATATATTTTCCAAATAAAATGTACTGAAATGCTGGCTTATATCTGCTAGTATTAATATAATTTTATGTCAAGCAGTCATAGTTAAGTGGTAAAAATAATAAAAAAAATCTAGTATTACAGGTGGACAATTTACTTCCATTAACTCTTTTTAATATACCTGAGGTTAACTAAATTCCATTTTTGTATTTATGAATGAGATCCTCAAATAGCATAACACTTATTAAATTTCAATTTACAAATATATGCATGCAAACAAAAAAAGGAATTTACTGAATATATTAGATAGAATTATAAGCAATATGAAGGTAAAATAAATAAAAGCTTTATTTGGAAAACAAGCATGGATCTAAAATGGAAGAAATTTAAAAAAATGTTTGACCAATTTATAATCTTATTGATCAAGAGAACAAATCTTGATCAATATTAAAAGTCAATCATTAATTTGATATTTCTAAATGTATTTTTAACAACTGTTTTTCAATGTATTCAGTATTGCTAAATTCAAGGTCTTTATCACCTTCTCATACATATAAAAATATAATCCATTTTCATCTTATTTTCAATCATATAAATACAGATTTCTATCATAATTCATAACTCCCTAAGTTTCACATGCTATTAAAAAATCTAGGTCTAGTTTAAATATTAGAATTAACTTTGATAATATTATTTTAAAGAATTACTTTACCTTAGCCATTCCTATTGAACTAGCATTCAGTTCCGGAAGGCCATGATTAGTTTTATCACCTCTTTCCCAGATACCATAATCCTGCAAAATTTAACATACCGCTAAATATTTTTAATTATCAAAATAAATGTTGCAAATATGAATAGTCAGTTTAAACTGAGAAAAAAATAATTTAAAATGAAAAAAATATGTTAAATTTTTAAAATATCATTAAAAAGTCTTACTGGAATGCAGTATGCAGATTCAATATAGAACACTAAATTTTGAATAAATGCTACTTCATCTAAATTGAAAATTATCTGAAGACCTGAAAAATCAGAATATATTACAAAATAATTTATTATAAATTTAATTTGAAAATAATATTATTACAAAATAAATGCATTTAACTTATGTAAATATACATATTCTGTGTTTAAAATAAAAGTAAATATATGTACTTTATTTTAACTTATATATATTTAGTAACTTCTTGGACTGAGCTCACTTCTCAGCTAAACAGATGTAATATATTTACCAGTACAGAAAAATATAATTCATGTTCATATGTTTCATTCTACATGCATACTTTAGAATACAAAAATTTACAAAAGCAATTTCTTATTAAAATCTCTTAGAAAAGTTATTGTATCATAAAACAGAACTCGTGCAATATGACAGGCAGTCAAAATTCTTGTAATTTCGTTGCACCCTTTATTATCACAATATAGGTACACATTTATTTAATTACCATCAAAGTTGGCTCTTTTGGAGCACATACACTTGCTCTACCACTCCTGCCACTGTTGGAAACAACAATGAAAGTCCTGTTGTGTTATCTTCCAAAGTCAGCCCCTCATGTTGGTTTTGATGTTTCTTCTATGGTACTTTTAGAGACCCATTTTGATTTTTGTGGAAGAAGCAGAAATCCGAAGGTGCTAAATCCAGTGAGTAAGTGAAAAATATATAAAAGTGAGTGGAATGTTCTTTTCTGAGAGCCAGTTCTGCATGACAATTGATGTGTGGGGTAGAGCATTGTCATGAAGCCATTTCTCAGATTGCCTCAGCCATTTAAAACTTGCATGTACAAAGGGTCATTTACAGTTTGTCCAGCTGGTACAAATTTATGGAGCACCAAACCTTCGTTGTCACAGCACTACTTTTGTTTGAATTTGACATTTAATTTATTTTGGTTGAGGAGAATGCATTGTGTGCCATTCTGGTGACTGCATCTTAGACCCAGTTTGTTAAGAGGACACACAGATCCTATCACTAGTAATAATTGTCTCAAGAAATGTCAGGTCTTCTGTGCTTTTTCAAAACATTTGGCCACAGTCACACAGACAGTTATGAATTATGGTAGTAAAAAAACTATAGTAGTAGAAAAAAATTATATTGTGGTAACAAAGAGTTACAACAAAATTATGGGAACTTTTTGACTGCCCCTTATAATATTAACTTTATATAAAAAGATTATACTGCAATCTCATATTCTAAAAATCTGCATAAAAATATACAATCAGTGATCTAAATTTTAATGAATGAGAATGAATAAAGCAAAGTGCTTATCTAAAAAAAATAATTTCAAGGCTTTAAAACAGAGTAACATGAAGAAATACCTGAAGCAGTCATTTGAGCTAAAGTTAATAGATATAGAGATGTTGCATCCATTTGCAAATGTCCCCAACCACCATCTGTTTCAACAGTGGCTCCTGTTTGGGAGCTGTATTTAGCATGGAGAGCATCCAATTTATTTTGGGTCTCTTTGAAGTTTTCTAATTTCTCTTTTTGTTTCATCATGGACATCAATAAACCTCTCATTAACTTAACACAGCTCTAAAAATTTAAAATTAATTAATATTATTATTAAAAATTCTCTAAAAAAAATTTTACATAATTATAAATAAATTACATTATTATAAAAAATATTTAATAAGATTAAACATTTAGTATATTGTGAAAATTTTATATTGACATTGATTTTAAAACCTAATAAAAATATTTGATTTTCCAATTGTAAATTTTTAGGAATGTTTGAATTGTGTTTAAATAACAATATAGTTTAATGCTGATAAAATTTTGTTACATTTGTTTTTTCATTGCTGTGTATGGATATTAAACAAGTGATATGAAGTATACATTATTAAAAAAAAATAATAATATTTATCACAATTAAATTAATAGAAAAATGGACAACATTAATATAGATAAAAAATAGCACAATAGATGATACATGTTAGTAATATAATAATAATAGCAAGATGTTAAACCATGAGAAAAAAAAACCCTGAAATTCATATGAATATCGTTTACTTTGGTATCAAGATTCCACTTTTCTTTTATAACATTAAAAATTTTTAATAAAATGACAAAGGTCTTTATTAATGGGTCGAACAGAATCATTCCATAAAGAGAACACATTAATTCTAAAAGCATATAAGTAAAATATGTTTATATTTAACATCAGCAATATAGCTGTTGAAATTATTGAAAAATTAAAATTAGTCTCATGAGGTTTATTTTCATTAAAATATAAAAATGTAAGTTCATTCTACAGGCTAAATCAAAGAAATCCATGCATTCCATATTTAAAAATAAATACATTACAAATTCCCTTTAAATGTTAGAATTGATAATTTACTCAAACCTGTTCCAATTCATATGTCTTGGCACGATCTTCATCCAAATCTGCATTCTTCTTATATGCCATCGAAAGAGCCCAAACAGCCATGATAGAATACACACTATCACGGACCCATGCATGATCATTTCTTGTTGATGATCTAATTAATCCTGTTACTGGATTCTAAAAAAATATTTAAAAATTTCAATGAAATTAAAGAAATAGGATGTTTTTTTTTTTTTTTTCCTGACACTTCAAATTCTGTGAAACATAATCTAATATATTCATGTATCAAAAGTAAAACATTTCAAGTAAAAAAAAATAGAGAATCATTGACAATCCATACAAAGTTTTAAAATGTTATAATTATACTTCAAGATCAAGAACAAAATACACCAAAATTTTCAAATTTCAAAATACATTTTATTTATCATAAAACATTTATATATATTTAGAAAACTGCAAATAATGATTTAACAAAATTCATTGAATGAAACCTACATTAATTTTTAATATAAACAAATACTTCTTATGCAAATATAAAATGACCTTGTGCAACCTTGTACAAGAAACACTAATTCAAAGACTTTTCAAAATATACAATGAAGACAGTAGTTTTTTTTTAAATATTTTTACACTTACTTGATGATCAAGAATTGTTTTATGCACTAAGCGTTGGTAATAATCCAATCGTGCTCCTGAATTACTACGGCTCCTCATTTTTACTAATATTAAAGTGTTTTGCAATTCAATTTCCAAAAAATTCACACGTCAAAATCATGTTGTAATCGATCAATATTCTTGGAGGAACACATCAATTTGAATTTCAAATGCTATAACATTTTTAAAAGACAAAAATAAAATAATCTTCGATTAGTTAAACATTTCAAGTCAATTTAAACAAAATTGCCAAAGAAGGTAAACAAATAAAAGAAGATTACTTAGAAACACAGCTTTGAAAAAGTAGATTTGTGTGTAGCATGTAAATATTTTTCCATAGTTTTCAAATCTTTTAAAAATTTTTAATTATTTTTTTGCCATTCTTAAATTAAATATTTATTATTTATTCGATTGAATTCTATGAAATTTGTTTTTGGATTTTTATTATGTAAGCAAACGTCCTAAAATATCATGAAGTGAACTGAAACTTTTGACTTCCAAAACCTTGAAAGTTGTGTTTTCGACTTCTTACAAAAAAAGTAAGAAATTTATTTTTATATATGTGTATATTTATTTAAAAATAATATTATTATTAATTATTATAAAGATGTTAAATTAATATGCATGATCTGTTTTGCATTTTTGTTTACTTTTAAATATATAAACGTGAATATTGTGTCGTACATAACATATTTGTATTTTAATGTAGGTTATGGGTAAAAAGTTTGGAGAATTGGCGAAAATTCGTGGTGTTATCCACTATCGACTGTCGCCTTATGAGCAGAACATTTTTGCTGGATATTTTTCTAAAGGTCTGCCTAATTTGGTGAGACGAATAAGAAGTCAAATTCTTTATGTAGCTCCTCGTAAGTCCTATTTGTTTTTTATTATTTCAGCATTGATAATATTTATTAATTATGTTTGAATATTTATATATTTTAACTAAGAACTTTTTCAAATTGTAGTTATCAATTGAACACTAGTGATTAGTAAAACTAAATTTGACACATTTGTTAACGATGCCAATCATATTCTGCCACACTTAGTTAAGGTTTTACATTTTTGTTTTTTAGTAAAAATTAATATCCATTGAGTAAAAGTTTAACCTTTAATCATTCTGTGAGTAAATACTCTGTGACATTTTCATGTTATAGTAATCCTTTAGTTCATACTATATTTTTTTTTTTTTATATTTAAATGTATGTATATTAAAAGTCAAATGAATAAGTAATGAGTGCATCATGACACAGAAGTTAAGATATATTGAAATGAACAAAAATTGCAATCATAATTACTTGTTTCTTTAAAATTTTCCATATTTTTACAAATATAGTTATGTTAATGCTAACCAGTTAATGGAAAACGATAGTGATTGCACTTTAGAAGTCATCATGCTTAAACTCTTGTATTTTATACTCATATTATTCTTATTATTGTTTTATGCTCATATATTTTACTCCATGTATAAATCTCCAGGAATAAGTATATTAAAATTAATAACAGGAAGAACATTTAAATTTATAGTATTGGGTGATGTTCACAATTTGCGACTGATACCCATTAATTAAAAAGTATTACAGTTGTTTATAATACAATACTTTTCATTTTTAATTCATTTATTCCTATAATATATCATAAACAAATATATATGCATTTTTGTAACATTGATTTAAATCTTACATATTTATATTAACTTTTTGTTTTGCATGTTAATGTTTAAGCATTATATTTCTAAACAAATGTAGTTAGAAATGACTACTGGTGCACTGATTGAGTTAATTAAAATGTTTCTTTTGTTTTTTTTATATTTTGATAAGATGTTGAAATCATTAAACTTATGAAGAATATAATTCATGAAGGTCGTGTAATAGAAGGGTTCCATATCTAATAGATCAATATAATGACTACAAAATTTTACTTCAGATTTTAATCAAATATGTCACTAGTGTTGAGCAATTAAGGATGTTTTGCAAAAATCTGAAATATGCTATTATGTATTAAAAATTATTTTAAAAACTTGTAATTAAAATAAAATGGTGTTATAAAAGCATTCCTTAATAAAATATGTTTTCAAAAACAGTTTGATGCATTTTAAAAATATGATTAAAATGCTCTCATATTTTTAATTTAGTAAAATACAGAATTAACTTATGCAAAAACAATTCTAAAATGCTTTTTTAATATATCTAAAGTAAAACTTTTTACCTAATATCTCCTTTATCACAGTAACTTTTATTATTCTATTCATTCATTTGTATTAACAATATATGAATGAAAAAAAAAAATTTAATTCATAATTAAAGTTATACTGTAATTAATCAATTGCATTAAAATGTAATGACATTTTTACCTTTCAATAAAATAATTAAACATTTTAAAATTCTTCAGAATTATTAGAATTTGATTTGATATCAGCCAAATAAAAAAGCATTAAAATGTGACAGCATTTAATTTTTTTATTATTATTATTCATAGCTATATATTTGAGGTTGTATTTTTATTTTTGTTAAATATTGTAGAGAGTTCTTTGTGTGTCTGTATTTGTGTAATTATTGTTATCTAATAAAAAACACAAGAAACATGTATTTTTAGATATTCTGAAAAATATCTTGCTTCATATTTTCATAAAGAATACTGACCATTTATCAGTTGTCCTTTTTATAAATTTGAAGTGAAGCTAAGATTTTTGTAACACTATATATTTGTTATCATTCTAAAAAAAAAAAAAAAAAAAATTACTTTTGTACAATAAATTAAAAAGCACTTTTTAATAAATAGAATTTTTCTGTCTTTTATTTTTATTACATAATATACTTTTAGATATTTTTAAGAATTGCAGAAGATAATGTAATTTAAAATTCTAAGGGGATTTATAACAAGTTAATTAATTTTTGTCCTGTTTTTGAATTGTTTATTTTTCATATTGTTAATAGTATATTTTTTTGTTTCAGCATTTATTCTAGGCTACCTAATTTATGACTGGGCTAACAAAGAGAATGCAAAATTTAATAGGAAAAATCCTGCAGATTATGTAAATGATGAATAATGTACCAAATTTATAATTTAAAAAATGTTCTGTTTTTTTTTTTTTTTTTGTATTACATGAATATATATATGTAGAGTAACTCATTACATTATGTTTCCATTTAGGTATTGTATGAAAATTTAATCAATAAATGATGTAAAGAAAGATTTCTAACTATTTAAATGTGATATTTTCATTTAGAATGCCATTGCAGTAGTACCTCAATCTGTCATTTGTTTTTCTATATTCATCATTTTAATTCAATGTGCTTTAGATTGTTCCTCTACATGATATTTTTTGGAATCAATCATCTCGGGCCTTTTAAACTTGAATATCTTCCTACTTAAAAAAAAAAAATATAAATACCATGCTCTAGTTTATGCTAAACATTTTGATACGAAGTTTTTCACTTTATGGCAAAAACTTTCAAAAATATTTTTTAAAAGTAAAAGCATATTTACAAATATACAGCCTTGATACAATACCACACTCATTGTTTTGTTTCATTGTAGTTTTTCATAATTTTTTCTTCCATTTCAACAAAGCCTTATGATTTATTTTTTAATTGTGTTGCAATGAGAAGGACTTAGAAATTGTAATCACACTTGCACAGTAATTGTTTGTGTGTTTGGTTTAGATAGCAAAAAATTTTATTCTATTTTGTGCTCAAATTTCTCTTCCCCCTGTTTTTTGTTGTTGTTGAAAAGTTTTCTTTGCATGATGAATTTTGGGTATAAGAAAAACCTAGGAAATATGCATAAAAAGAAAGTGTTTGATATTAAAGAAAATAAATCTTAATTCGTGGATAATAGTCCATGTAAAAGTACTAAGTGTAAGAAGCCATCATTTAATCTGTGAACAGCAATAACTTTCATATTGTTGAACCTTCCCTTTATGTTTTAAAAAATAATTAAAATGCTACTCAATATGTAGTGTTAAGATAAAAATAAATAAAAATCAAGAGGTGGCTTATTACGCTATGAAATTTACATTACTGTAATATATTTTAAGCTTCCGTTCAGGATAATTTAAAAACTAATACACCTAGAATATTGAAATTTTATATGTACCTTAATTATACACTGCTTTCACATACATCAATTTAATGCTAAAAGAAGTTTTTGCTATATTTTTGTCTAAAAAAGCAAATTTTTGTGAAAATTAAAAATATATACATTACTATTTTATTTGTATTAAATTGGTGTATAATACTAAGTACCTGGGGATCTTATTACAATTGTTTTTGTGTTTCCTCATAGTTTTTGAAATCCTGTATGTAATAGAAGTGCCATTATTTTTTTTAAGAAATATTCTATAATAAATGTTATAAAATATCCAGTATGTGTGGCCATAAAACCACTGTCAAAAATGTATAATTCTGGCATTGAATGGAGGGGGATATGGCAAATTGAAAAGGTTGCCCTTTTCTATCTTAGAATGGAAATGGTACAAGACTCCTTTGAAAATTGTTGTACTGTATTATAGTTTTTTTTAATCATTTTCTACTTTAAAAAATAGCTGAAACAAAATTTTATAATAGTTCCGATGAAAAATTAATTGTAAATACATTTTTTTAATCCACCACCACCATCCAAAAACAAGATATTCACATTTATGACTAAGTATAATCAGTTAAGTATGATGTATTAAGGTTTCTCCCATAAAACTAATTTAAAAAACACCCAAAATAATCTAATGTTTTAAATAAACTATATAAAACCAGTTTGGATTTATTTTTTTACTATATGAGTCATGCATTTCATAGGATAGTAATAATGTAATAGTTTATCTGCAATCATTATTATCACATATTCATGAATTATGGTATTTTTAATTGCATTATCTTTAAGTTCACTTCAATTAAGCACAACTAGGCGAATTGATGAAAAAGGAAAAGCTATTTAAGCATTAATGTATCAAATATCTCACTAATTTCTTGTTGCTATCTTGTCTTACAGTAAACAAAATTCATCAATTTAAATATATAGATGATGGTTAGTGCATTTTATATCTGACTCAAGGCAGATAAAAGGTTGAACACTCTTGTGATATATACATATGAAAAGTAAAAGATATGTCTAATTGACTATTTAATGAAAAAAAAATAATCAACAAACAATACGATTCATAAATTGCACCTATTATTTTTTCTGAGAATGTATATTTTAGTAATGTTCATTAGTTACTTTCTAATAAATGGATTCAAAACGATATGATTAATATTTATGCTAAATTAAGAAGTTACTATCTATGATTATATATACACCCATAAATTTTTTCTTTTCTGTCCCATTATTTTTTCTTATATTGTACTGAGGTTTTCAAGATAAAACAATACTTATATCTAATTTAAAATGCTTTCTTCCAACGAGTAATTGTGTCTTAAAAATCTTTCAATAAATATTAACAATAAATAACCCATACATTTTTTTCTTTTTCTGTCCCATTATTTTTTCTTATATTGTAATGAGGTTTTCAAGATAAAACAATACTTGTATCTAATTTAAAATGTTTTCTTCCAACGAGTAATTGTGTCTTAAAATCTTTCAATAAATATTTGTTTATATAATAGTTTTTTTTCATACTTATGCCTATTTATCATTATCTAGTTTTTCATTTAAATTAGTTTTACAAATAAAAATATTCATATTGTTCAGGATCCCATTAAAAAAAAAAAAAATCACTACTTTTCAAAAATTTTTTAAAAACAAATCAAAAAATTTAATAGAAAAAAATATTTACAAAAATGCAGTGACAATATATGTGTCATCAACTTAAAGTTTCATGAAATCGAAAGCAATCGGATACAATTTTCCAGACGTTCCCATTTGCACCTTGCTGAGCAGTAAGAAGAAAAGATTCTGAATATAAAGTGGATGACTTCCCACTGAATTTCACAATGCCAGAGACTGAAACAAGTACTGTAGTTCGGCCTTGAACAAAGTTGTCTAAAAATAATCATATTAAAATTTTTCAATATAATATGAAAATATACAATTCAGAAGTAAATACTTTTGAATTCTTTTTTTTTTAAACATTTTGAATAAGTTGTTGACTGAATATATTCATCATTTATATAAAAAGTTACAATGAAAAAATGTAATTATTACATTCTAAAAACAATACAAATTTATCGTAATAATAGAGATCAAAGCATTTTTTTTTATCAGGTAACTAAATCAAATTTTGATTTTGCAGTTTATTAATGTTATATATAATCTATTTTTATTTAATATGGCAATTAGAGCACTTAGTGTTGACAATGCATATTAATCTAAGAGCAGGATTACAATTAAGAATAAAATACCAGGTAAAATTAATAATGAATATAAATTAGCATTTAAGGATACATTGCTAATAATATCTAAATTTTTAAAAAATAATTTGTACCTCATCTTTATAAATAAAAACTTGAAATGTAATAGAATACTAGAAGAAATAAACCAATAAAAAATAGTTAAAAGTTTTAAATCACTAATAGATTATTCATTCAAGAAAGAATACAAAGAAAAAAATGGAACAAATTATCTTGAATTGTCCAAATTTAGAAAAATGCTAATTTCAAATGTGAATAAGAAAGTGGTATATGTTAAGAAAAATATAATTAGTTGGGATATCTGTTAAGGACTGTACTAAAAATATATTTAATGTTACCATATTTTAGTAAAGATCAGTAAAATGAATTCCTAAGTTGTTAATAACAAGTGATATTTCAACTGTGAAATAAAAGACACAATAGTTTAATACTAATACTAATAATAGTTTTTATACTCATGTTGCAGTGAATAGTTAATTCTTCACATTTGTTTAATTCATTCAAAGTAGGTATAATTAAAAAAAAGTGTAAAATGTGTTAATGTTTACATGCATGCAATTTATTTAAATTTTTGCAATATTAATAATCACAAATTGAATTCAATGAGAGTGAATGCGATTTCATAATCAAAATACTTAAATAGAACTTTTATGTAAACACAGTTTTCATTTATATATAAAAAAAGTTGGCATGCTAAAAGAGTCCAATACATTTATTAATTTTATTCTTTTTAAGTCATTATCCTTTTGTGTATTGACATATAATGATTGCTATAGCAGTGAAATATCAAAATAAAATTTCAAAGAATAGCAAGATTTACCAACAAATTAAATCATAAAAAAAATTTACCAAAAATAATAATAATAAATAAATGTTATGCATATTATTTATTTTTAATGCTTTTTTATTATTTTATTCATAAACTTAAAAGATAACATATTAATATTCCTTTTTAGGTTATAATATTGATAGATAAGTAATGCATTATCATAAATGTGTAAATTACAGATGCAAGAAAGCATTTTTAAGATTTTAGGTAAAACTTTTAAACTTCTCAAGGATTGTAAAATAAAAAATTATATTTATTTCTGATCTTATTTTTTTTTCTAACTTAAAAATTAAAAGTAACCTATAAATTCTATTAAGTTTCTAATAGGGAGCATTTCCTACCAGCTATAGGTTGAGCATCCACAGATCTTATATCAGTAGTACTAACAGGGAGAGTTTCAAAGAACTTGCTTATATTTTCTTTTCCAACATAAGGATTGCCATTCCAAATAAGAGACGCATCATCCAAATATAGATTGGAGACTAACTGTAAACAATGGAAGAAAATAATTTGGATATTATTCGTAAAATTTTATTCAACATTTATCACAAAAATATTTTTAATACCATTTTATAGGAATTAAATTTATATATGTGTTAAATTGTATTAACAAAAAGTTACTATGAAAACATTTTTATATTATTTATTTGAATTACTTATACAGTATTTAGTAAATAATAACTATTATTTTCTTGTGTTTCATATTATCAGCTATTAAAAGTCAACACTTCTACTACTGTGTCCAAAAAGTAAGACCAATTTTCCATTTAAAATTCCGGGGCTTATGGAATTTCAATTTTCTTTTCTTTTTCAGGTTGCTGGCACTGTCTTTGACATCTGTGTGAAATTTGACGTCAAAATATATTTATTAGTGTTTTGAGTCATGCTTGGCTTTGTGAGACACTAAAACTGATACAGGTGATTTTTGAAATGTCTGAATTAATTGAGCAAAGAATTTGCATTAAATTTTGTTTGTGTAAACATTTGGAATATTGCAGAAGGCTTTTCGGTGAGCTTTAATTTCTGGCATGCATCAATGTAATTATACAACACTTAATTCAATATTGTTACCCAAATTAAACATTTATACTTTTCTCAATATATCAACAAAAATATAGTTCTAATAAACCTATTATACTTTAAATAAAGAGAATAATGGGTTTTTTACTTGATAGGTGCACTGATGCATACAGTACATTGGGTTTATCCCAATATTCTGCATGTATCAATGCATCTATCAAGTTTAATATGAAATTTTTTTAGACCATATTGAAACTATGATTTATACTGGAAAGAAAGTTTAATTATTATAAACACATCATACTTTTATAAAATTAATTACTCTTCTCAATTGAATAAAATAACTACATTCATTAAAATACCTTTTTTTATATTAAAAATGAACTTATTTTTAATAATCAGTATAGAAAGTTAAAATAACAGGCACCAACTTGTCCTACATAGGCTTGTGATTTCTTGCAACTTGTATTTGTAATGTTTGAGAAATTATAAATTTTAATAGCCAAAATTTTATTTTGAAAATTTTCACAAAGAATTTAAAGAATGACAAATTATAAATGATAACAATAATGATTAGCAAATTAATTCCAAACTAAATAGCAATTTATAAAATATTATGAACTGATAAATACTAAAATAATTTTAGAAAATCTTTTATAATCTACACCAAAATAATGATAACAATGACAAATAAGTTTACATTGAGATAGCCTGATAAAAAACATTCCTTAAGTAATTTTACTAAAAAATAAAATTGATTCACTTACATGTCGCTTTTTATCCATTGTTTCATAAAACAGTTTTGAAAATTCAACTCCTGATTGTCCGCTTAGATCTACATTAGTTCTTTTTATCCTGAAAATTTTAAACAAAAATGTTAATATTAAAGAAAAAAATTTTTAATAAGTAATATTTGATGTTCATTTTCATTTTATGAAACTTTATTATATATTTTATAAGCCATTTTAAAAATATGTAAATAATTCAAGTAACTTTTTAATGTTGTAAACCTTGCTAATTTAAATATCTTATTAATATGATTTTAAATAGGTGTCTTTAGTAGAAATTAAAAAAAAATAATAATACACTTTTTTTATATATTATAAAAACATTTTATTCACAATGATTGAAAGGAATTTTTAAAATTTGATTGAAGCTATCACAATTATATTTCGATTTCAAATATTTATTCAAAATAATTCTGCATCTGTTTAAAAAATGGAATGATCAGAAATTTTAAATTTTTACTATTAGAAATTCAAAGAATTTTTTTAAAGAAATTTCTTATCTTGCATATATTTCCTTGTCAAATTAATAATTTATTCATCAGTAAATTAGGAAAACTTATTTTTAGAAACACTTTGACAGTTAATTGATTTTTCAACATACACATTTTAATTTCATTAGACAGTAGAAAACTCCCTTACTCATTTGAAAAGAATTTCAAATAAAAATGCTGAATTTCTTACACCTAATTTGAAACTGTTTACTGGCAAGTAATGAAATATTATGAAAATCAGGAATTAAATAAATTATACTTCCCTCACTTTTAGAATGAAAACACAATATGATCTTTTGAAAATGCTGTTCTATTGTATGATGTTGTAAAACATTGCATTGTTGAAATTCCTATTAATTTCCATGGAGTTAATTATAACATTTGTGTAATATATTATTTCTTGCAAGTTTATTTGTAAATTGAAAGGTTTTGATTTATGTTGCATTCCCAAACAGTAAAGGCACATTATTATAGTGTAGATTTGTAACTTAGACATAATTTTTGTCAGTCATTGTGCTTGAAGACAAGAATGGGTTTTCCTAAACTTATTGTGCGACAAAATTATTACGATGTAACACATTGTTCATCAAGAATAATTAATTTTATTATTATTTCCTTAGGTGTTTTCCATTGAATAAAGTTACCTTCTCTATCGTCTTTTTACTGCCGTTTCTTTTCAAAATTAATAAGTTTGAATTTTAGTAGGTTACAAAATACTTTTCAGCATTACATGCAACCAAATTTACATCATAATTTAGTCTACATATAATGTAAATGAACGCATCGTTTTTAACTCAAAAACCATTTTTTTTTTTTTTCTAAAATTTATTCTTAATTCAAATAATAATTTCATTATGCCAGATCTTTATAATTATAAAATTTCTAATTATGCTACATATCATCACTTCTGTAATAATCATAAAAGAAAAGCTAAAAAATATTTAGTAATTTTTAGTACATTATTAATTAACACAATTTAGAATAAAAATCAGGAAATAATTAAACTGCTTACGGTAGTTGTTGACATTTTGTGAAATAAATTTAAAGATGATATATAACTATTTCTTTCTTTAAAAAATATATCTTCACAAGTAACAGAATAAGCTCATGCAATAAACATAAATGATAAATATTTCTTGGTTTCACTTCACTGTTGCAAGCAATAAGTCTGGTTGCCACTTAACAATAAAGAAACTAATATTTTATGATTTGCAGAACATGCTACCTTGAAAATCAAAGTAATCTAATTCTAAAAGTTCATGCCTCTAGTTTACTCTAAAATAAAATATTGTCATAATATTTGGCCAGCCCTTCCTCTCCGTTATTGAATATAAGTATCTAGTGTTAGTATTTGACGTAGAATTAACCTTTTCATCGCACATTGCTAAAGTACTTGCCAAAGCATCTTTCGCGTGTAAAAGTTCAAAGCCTAATCTCAAGAGAAGCTAGAAAGAACATACTTCTACTCTACAAGTCTATCTTATGACCGATTGTCTTTTATAGTTGTTGTATATGGACTTCTACCTCAGTTCAAAATCTTAGGAAGTTGCAAGTGTTTCAGAATAAGCAGGTATCAGTATAGTCAATGCTCCATGGTTTGTACGTATGAAATCCACAGAGATCTTGTCTTGTCTTGGACTACATTTTCAAAATTTCCAAACTTTTTCACTAGAAGTGCCCTCAAATTCATAAAGAAGTTATTCAAAATATTCCTGATTATCACCCAGTAGTTGCAAGTTCAAACAAAAGGCCTCGTGTTATTTAAGACGTTTCCTATGAATCTTTTCCACGACTCGAACGAATATTTGGATTACATATTCAATCAAATAATTGAAATTATCAATTTGAGGAGCAGAAAATTACCAAGGAATTATGATATTAACAACTTTGGGCTCATTTCAATTTCTCTTATGTTACGATCATCTTAATTGTGCCAAAATTCTTACTACCCTTCAATTCATATTTTTAGTTCTTAATTTAAATTTTTATTTGTTTAAATTTTTGATGAAATTATGTCTCTTTAGTCAATTGTTTTCTCTGTAAATTTAATTTTAATTCCATCAACTTATTTTGCTTAGTTGTAAATATTTCTCGGTTACCTTTTATTGCTAATATTTTTACTCTCATTTCTGAAATCTTAAACATACTAGAGAGACTAGTGGCGACTCTATCCAGTGGTTATTTCCACAAGCAAACGGTAAGATTCAGAAGGACTTTGCCATATCAATAATTGCTTTAATTTTTAGGAATTGTAGAGTGGACACCTAATTGTACCATTTTGAATTGGCTTTCTCTTTTACTTTCCTTTTTAATTTTATAAAACTTTAATTTTAATTGGCAATTACATCTTGTGCCTACTTTTTAATTCAGTAATGAAAGATGTGGAAGTTTTCGGGGTATATTTTTGTCCCACTGGTGCTCCGTAACTAGTTTCTGTTGGATATCCTTAAGGCTCGTTCCCACAGAGGTGAAGCGTTGAAGATTCACGCGACAGGTAAGAAAATTTTTTCGACCCCCTTCACAGCGAAACGTCAGAAATAGCATTAAGCCTAGTGGAGTTCCGCTTCGAGTTGAAAGCTGGTCAACTCGAAGCGGTGATTTCAAACTGGTTTCAGCGAACGTGGTGAGGCTAGTGATTGGTCAACCGCTTCACGCTTAAACGCCTCAGGCTCGGTGGGAACGAGCCTTTAGACTCTTGTCTTGTAAATAATGTGGTGGTTCTAGAATGCAAGCATGACAAAATTTGTAATTATAGAGTTACCAACCAGAGATTGTAACATAAAACAGGAGAGGCTCAAGACAGCAGTTTGCACCTTCCTACTTTGAAAAACTGTCCGTTTCTTAGCACCTTCTATCAATGAAATTTCTAAATATTCTTAAGCGAATACTTAAAAGAAATATAATTTTTTCCCCTTATTTTCAATTTAAATGAAGTGTTTTAAAAAAGAAACAGGAGGAATAATTCCTTTTTTATCTTTTACAAAAATTGTTTATGCATATTTTTGATGAAATGTTAAAATAATTATAATGCGATGTTGAAATAATTTTTTTACGATTCTCTCAACAAATGGTATTAGCTTAGTGGTTAGTACACTATGTTGTGGCCACAATAACGCAGATTTGATTCCTAGCTTAGAATATTTTATGTCCTTTGATTTTTGAGGAAATCGATACTGTGATATTTCATACGATACTATTTTTTAGTAATAAAAATGAAAATTAATTTTTAAGTACTTTTAATAAATAAATGTGAGAATGTTTTTAATGTTTGTCAATTAACAAAAAATTAATCTTAATACTTTTATTATTTCTTCGTTATTATTCATTATTTTTATTATCCATTTCTTGGTTATATCTGCTGTAAATTAAAATAACAATCATCGAAAGTATTATAGCATACAAATTAAAGGATTCTCCAGCTATATCCTGAAGTTGAATGCTGTGATGCTTTTATTTACAATCGTTCACATCACAAAAGGGGAATATTTGAGGGAAAACTCAGATTTAATAGAAAATAAAAGACGCAAAAATTGATTAAAAAGTTAAAATTAATTTAAATTGGCTGTTTTGAACCTCATATAAAACAGGGTTTGCTAAACTGTCACAGATTCGCAAAGAATCATAGAGACCATTCGAGAAACCGATCACACAGGACTGCATCTCTTTCGTGTCTGTTCCAATGAATACTTAATGTTATTGCGTCTCGTAATGTGACTTTCTAATTGTTTTAGTATATTAAATATTGCATTTAAGTTAAATAAAACCCACTCATTTACGCTGGTGACCCGGACGAGATTCACCCTCATTTAAATTGGTGACTTTTGTAATTAAATCTCAGCCAATTTTTTTTCACAGTGGATTAAAGAGGATTGAATAATGCGCTTAACGCGGAAGTCAACCCATGCTTCACGCAAGTTCATTTTATGTCTTTGGAAGTAATGTTCTGTCATGGTTAGTTTTTAGAAATTCAATATTAATTGCAAATGATTAGCTAGCCAGTTCAGTAGAATTTAAGGTTTTCTTCAAAGACGGGCATCTACCAGCTATTTTTATAAGTACCAGAGAAGGACCAACACTTATTGATTGATTCGCTAACTGTAGTTACACTGAAGTGACAAAAGTCATGGGATAGCAATATGCAAATTTTCAGATGGCAGTAGCATCGCGTAGAACAGGTATAAATGCGCAGTGCTTTCGCAGAGCTTTCATTTCTGTTCAAGTTATTCATGTGAAGAGGTTTTGACGTGATGATGACCGCAGGACGGAATTAACAGACTTTGAACGCGGAATGTTAGTTGGAGCTAGACGCATGGGTCATGCCATTTCGGAAATCGTTAGGGAATTTCAACATTCCCAGATCCACTGTGTCAAGAGTGTGCCGAGAGTATGAAATTTCCGGCATAACATCCCACCATGGACAGCGCAGTGGTCGACCGCCTGCACTTAACGACCGAGACCGGCGACGTCTGCAAAGAGTCGTAAATTCTAACAGACAAGCAACAGTGCGTCAAATAACCGCAGAAATCAATGTGGGACGTACAAGGGACTTGTCTGTTAGAACTGTGCGGTGAAATTTGGCTTTCTTGGGCTATTCCAGCAGATGACCGACTCGAGTGCCTTTACTGACAGAACGACATCGCTTGCAGCGACTCTCGTGGGCACGTGAGCATATCGGTTGGTCCCTAGATGAATGGAAAACCGTGGCCTGGTCCGATGAGTCACGATTTCAGTTGGTAAGAGCTGATAGTAGGGTTCGAGTGTGGCGCAGACCCCACGTTTGAAGAACATTCTGGACAATTCCAACTAATGATCTGGCCACCTAGATCGCCCGACATGAATCCCATCGAGCATTTATGAGACATCATCGAGAGGTCTGTTCGTGCCCAAAATCCTGCACCATCAACGCTTTCACAATTATGGACGTCTATCGAGACAGCATCGCTCAATATTCCTGCAGAAGACTTCCAACGACTTGTTGAGTCCATGCCACGTCGAGTTGCTGCACTTCGCCGGGCGAAAGGAGGGCCGACACGATATTAAGAGGTATCCCATGACTTTTGTCACTTCAGTGTATATCTCTTGAACAAAACATTTAATTCCTCTAAAATTTTAATCCTTTTTCTTTATACTCATGCATCTCCTTTATTGAATTTTTGTCCTATTCGGATTATGCCTTCTCAGTACATCCTTTTTTCCCATTTTTTTTTTTTTTTGAGTATTTTTTAAGTATAATTTTGGATGTTTTTAATTCTTCAGTTGTAATACTATCAATTGCTTTATTAGTTTTTTTTTTTAATTATGCAACTACATTTCAAAATTTTCTATTTCATTTGGCTTACTTAAATTAAATCAACAGATTATTTTAATAAAATTTGATTTCTCGAATTTTCATACCTTTGATAGACACTAAATTGTAACAAAAGAAACGAGGAGATATATTCGTATGATGAATGTTTTGAAATAAAAGTCCTCTTATTAAACACAATTACTGTAAAAATGTAGAGCACAGTACCTTTAAAACACCTTAATGAAGGTAAATATATTGATGATTTAATTTTAAAACTGAAATTGAGCCAGATATTAGTAAAATGAAATTCATAATATTTTTTTAACCTCTTTTATCTGTCTATTTTAATGAATATTAAACTAAAAATATTTTAAACAAATTGAGTTCGATACTTAATTTTCTTTTATTTTTTACATTCCAAATAGATTAGTTAGTTAGGTGAAAATTATAATAAAATTTATGATTATTATATTTTATTTCTCACCAAATAAAAACTATAAGATATTCCACAATATTTATTTGGATTTACATTTATCAGGAAATTTGATAAAAACAGTTAACACAAATATAAGAATTTCTCAATTTTCTATTTATCTCTTATTGGAACAACATTTAACTGTGATGGAATGTTGATGATTATGATGAACATTTGAACGTATTTAATAGAGCTTATTTTTTTCATTGTTGCCATGTTGTAAATATCGATTCAGAAAATTATTGCAAACTGAATTAAAGCTTATGAAGCTGGTTGTAAAATAAAAACTGTCTTACTTTAAAGAACATATGAATTTGGCTAAATATTTGAATTAAATTGTAATTACAATATTTTTGAATAAAAACAAATTTATTTCATCTTTTGTTAGTCAACAGTTCCAATAAAGTGTGTATTGGAAAAAGAAAATTTGTAGCTCCATGGCCAATCTTCAAACAGCAAAGTTGTTTTTAAATGCTAAATCTAAAATTCTTTAAATTAATATATTAGATTATTAAATTATTTTCAAATAATGAGACCATAAATGAAGAGATTTTAAAATTGTTAATATAGTTCTCTATTTTATCAACAAATACTTGCATTTCTATTCAAAGCTTACTGATATTACTATTTTATAAATATAAATAGTTCTTATAGTAATCAAAAGGACATACATATGTGAGGTTTAACTATAATTAGATAGACGCGAGAGGTCGCCACTGTGACCAGTACTGTGTGAACTGGTAAGTACGAGCGTTTTGATTTTTGAGATGACGAGGCAGAACGCTAGGAGCAATCAAGGGATTAGCTCGGTCAGGGACCGTATGTGATCAATGTGATGTGTTTACGATTTTTAATATAAAATAGAATTGATATTGCAGAAGATGCACAAGGTGCCATGTAAATTAATGTATCATGTAATGTGTAATGTATTATGTGTTAAAGTATTGTTAATATTATAAATAAATTAATATAAAGAGAGAGATTGGAGTGCTTTCAGCCACCATACACCTACAACGCTAAGCCACCTGACATAACTAGTCGCTAGCAGGCGACAACAAATTTCAGAAGCGGGATTATTGACCCTGAGGGGAGCGGAGGTGCTAGCAGAACTCAAGGTCCCCTGCAAACAATTTAAAATATGTGGCAGGAATTTTTGAAACTCCGTCTAGAAATTCCTTGTTGGTGCAAATTATTTTTAAAAAATTTATGTGAAAAATTCTCGAGAGTTTATTTCTTTTCAATTTCTACGTTAAATTGTATTGAAGATTTTAGGAATTTATTTTATTTTATTTTATGTGTTAAATTGTTAGGAAACACTGAAATAGTGTGTATAAAAAATTGGCATATTTTACAAAAGCGAAAAAAGGTAGATTTAATTTCTTTAGCGGAAGAATGAAACATAAAATTACCCGATAACGAAGTTTTGTCGAAATTAAAGAGTTAATTGCAAAAAGTAAAGATTATGATGAGGAATTTATGCGCGATTTGTTAAAAACGATAATTACTATTAGAGAAGAAATGCTAATGGAGCGTGAATTAGAAAGACAATTCGAATTAGAAAAATTAAAAATACAAAAAAGTAATGTGCCTAAGAGAAAATAGAAATGAAAAGGAAATTTCTAGTAATTGTATGATAACTAAAATAATGCAACGGTATGAAATGAAAGATGGAGACATAAGTTTTTATTTAATATTACACTGGTGTGCAAAACATAAGCAACAGGTGGGTTTTTGCCATAACTCCTCGAGAAATCATCTAAGAGACATGACATTCAGAAATGAAAGAGAGTATTATGTACGTAAAGGATGACGAAAGCATCCGCGCTGAAAAAGGAATACAATGCATACGCTATGGAATTAAACTAAAACAAGCTTTATTGAACGCATAGTATCGTGATTTATGATTGTCTTTCCAAGAAGAAGAACAACAAGCAGATGTTCCTTAATATGGGATATGCCCTCCCCCTCATTGCAATGGTTGCTTCGCACCGTCTCCGCATACTCAGAACCAGCTGGTACAACATTTCTTGTGGTAGGAGTGCCCATTCCTCAATCAGCATCTGTTTGAGTTGGGTGTTCTCCGGAGGATGCAAGCTTGCTGCAATGCGTCTCCCCCAAAGCATCCCACACATGTCCGATGGGATTTAAATCTGGGAGTACGCTGGTCAATCCATTCTAGTGATATCTTCACTTTCCAATAGCTCCTCAACAGCAAGAGTACGATGTGGCCGTGCATTATCATCCATAAAAATGAAGTCTGGGACAATAGCACCTCGGAACAGAAGCACCTCCTCACAATAGCGATCCCTGGTTACAGACCTCTGTCGAAAACGTGGAGCTCAGTTCGCCCGTTCAGCAAAATGCCTCCCCAGACAAGAACTCCAGAACCACCATAACGGTGTCTTTCCTTGAGGTTACTGGGATAAAACCGGGTCCTGACCTTTCTCCAAATCAAAACGCGTCGAGAATCGCTTTTGGTACAGAACCGACTCTCATCCTTAAACAGGACACGACTCCATTGATCAGTTGTCCAGTTTTTGTGCTCTCTGCACCACTGTAAACGGTGGCCAACTTTCAACGGGAGGCAGCGTTCAGGACGGCGGGCGAATAGGCCCACTTTATGAAGGCGTCTGGCCAGTAAACCGCGACACTTCTCGCCCCGTTGCTGTACAGAGTTGCTGAGCAATGGCGCTTGCTGACTGCTGTCGGCCTCTTTTCGCCTGCAGGACGATATATCGGCCAGGCACGCTGCCAGCGATTTACCATACTTGCTATGAGATGATGAATGAGTTGTGGGCTCAAACGGTTCCAAGCTTCTTGAAGAGCTCTCTTCAGTTCTGTAACGGAGCTTGGTGGGTGCGAAAGGGCTGCAATTTGTCTCCCGAGCATATCCCATACATGCTCGATAGGATTTAAATCAGGGGAATTCGCAGGCCACGACATGCGCTGGATGTTTTCCGTTTCAAAAAGAAGTCATCAACCAGCACCGATCGGTGACATGGCGTATTATCATCCATGAATATGGAGTCAGGACCGACAGCACCTCGAAACAAGCGAACATAAGGCTCAAGAACTTCGTCTCTGTATCTTTGACCAGTCACAAAAATGTCAAACCGTGTCAAAGAAATGGAGGTGTGTACGGCCGTCCATCATGATGCCTGCCCATACCAACCATTACTCCCCTTGATGTAAAATGATGTCTTTTCGTTATGTTTCTTGGTTCAAAACGTGTTCCACGTTCTCTCCATATCGTTACCCGACAAGAAACACTACTCAGACTAAACCGGGACTCGTCACTGAACATCACATTGACCCACTCTCCCACACTCCAATGTTGATGTTTCAAACTCCAGTTCAAACGGGCGCGTTTATGCGCAGACGTGAGGGGAATGCAAACTGCTGGTCTTCTGGCATACAGGCCAGCATGATTGAGTCTCCTGTAAACAGTTTGTCTCGAAATTCGTATTCCTGTGGCGATTGTGAGCGCCGAACCCAGTGCTCTGGCAGTACTGCCCTTTGACGTCGCGCACTTATTACCAGATATCGGTCTTGGCTAAGGGTTGTGACTCTTGGTCGACATGATACTGGTTGTCGGGTAACACCTCCCGTTCTTTGAAACCTCTGCCACAGTGGTCCACATTCAAAATTCGAGACACTTCGGCTTGTGATCGTCCGGATTCCAGCATTCCGACGATTCTTCCTTTCGCAAACATGTCCAATTGGCGTCTTTGGGCCATCATTCACCTTGTTTGAGGGTTAAAAACGTTCCTTCGCACAGCAGTTGCACGAAACTTGTCTGAAGTGCCTATGCTGCGTGAATCGGTTTCTCTGCGTTCCGACATGCGCAGGACGTAGTCGACTGAAAAGTTTTGCATAAACCCAATGTTTCTTCTTCACCCAATTAATATCCGCAAGAAATTTGGAATAATTTTACGAATATTTACTCCATGTTTTTCGCATTTTACGATTTATGCTTAACTTTTGGACACCAGTGTACTTATCGTTAGAGACGACGCCTTACTGCACGATTTGTTAATCCCTTTTGGATCTGGAAAACATATCGTGTGCTCGCATTGGGAATAAATTTCATCTTTGTTATGCAGAGGATAACTCGTTTGTTAAAATGGAATGTGGAAAGAATTCGGACATAAAAGAATTGAAAACATATAGTAAAGTGATACTTGAAAGAAATTCGGTGAATTTTGTTAAAGCTCAGACAACTTTGGTGGATGATTGATAATTATTGAGGGAAAAGAAGTATAGATTGCGCTCGCGGATATTTACAAAAACCACTGAGTGAAGAATCAAAATTAAAAACCGCGTTCATAACAACGAATGAAACGGGTCAATTTGAAATGGTTTTCGGTTTAGCTAATGCACCATATCTTATGGTCACTACTGAATACTAAAGTCATATGTTATTTAGATGATATATTAATACCAGCCAAAAATTGATACGAGATGATGAAACGATTGAGAGAAGTATTTGAATGTTTACGAAAAGAAAACTTGACCCTCAAATTATCCAAATGCGAATTTGGGAAGAAGGAAGTTGACTTTTTTGGGCTTTGTGATCAAAGAAGAGGGAATAAGGCCAGGAGAAAGAAAAGTGGAAGCAATAGCAAAATTTCCACAACCTAAGAATGTTCACGAAGTTCGCCGTTTCTTGGGTTTGACTGGTTTCTTCAGAAGATTTGTTCCAAAGTATGCTGAGAAGGCAGTGCATCTAACTTGTTTAATTAAAAAGGCAAGGACTTTGAATGAATAGAAAAGCAGGAAAATGCCTTTCAAGAACTCAAGGGTAATCTAACGAACAAACCTATAGTTGCTCATTACCAGCCTGAAGCATTGACTGAAATGCACACCGATGCTTCATCTGATGGACTTTCGGGTATAACTCCTACAAAAAGGAACAGATGGTCGCTGGAATCTAGAGCCTGCTGTCAGTAAAAAGACAACGCCGGCTGAGAAGAACTATCATTCTTGCAAACTAGAATTGATGGCGATAGTGTGGACTTTGGAAATTCTTGCTCGGAATAAAATTTATCATGGTCACCGATTGTCAAGTTTTAGTATACATGGATCCAAAAAGTCAACAAATCCTCCAATTTACTAGATGGAGCACCTCATTCAAGAGTATGACTTCCAGGTGAGGCAAGACCAGGTGTAAAGATGTCTCATGTAGATGCAATGAGTAGAGCTCCTACCTTAGAAGCCGAAGATACGATGACCGACTTAAAAGAAATCTGGAAGTTTATCTGGCGATGCCCGTTGATGAACAATTATGATTCAAAGAGGAGATCCCGAATTGGATAAGATCATTTCTATTTATAAGAAAGAAATATTTGAAAGAACAAAAGCTGAAAGCCAAGTTATTGTAAATTATATTTTCAAGAGAGAAAGGTTGTATCGATCTTCGATATCGTTGTATAAGAGACAATGTAATGTAAAAGCTGCTTTACTTTATACATAGATCCATGTGCAAAAGTACTGTGGTCGAGTTTCACGATCTAAGCGGATATTTCTCTGTTGATAGAACTGCGAGTAAAATTCGAGAATTGTATTAGTTCCCAAGAATGAAGCTCTACGTGAAGAAACACATATCGATGTGCTTAGAATGCTTAATGAACAAGGTTCCTGGAGGTAAACAAGGACTGTTACATTCTATTAAGCCTGAAAGAGACCATTTTCGATAATTCACATAGATCACTTAGACACATTTATAACTAGTTCCAGAGGTAACCAACATTTACTGGTCATCATAGATAATTTCACGAGGTTCTTACGGTTGATACCTGTGAAAAGTACAAAAATACATCTACATTCAGAAAGCATTGAAAAACTTCATCAATGACTTTGGTTTACCAGATCGAATAATTAGTGATAGGGGTTCCAGTTACACCTCACAAGGGTTAGAGAAATTTTGTCGAGAAAATGGTATAGCTCATACTCTAAACTCCACAAAGCACCCACAAGGTAATTGGATAGTTGAGAGAGCTAATCGCACCATTATCCCAACCATCGTAACGTCCATGGAAGATCATAGACGCAAAGACTGGGACTTGAGAATGAAAGAAATCTAAACAACGCTTTAAACAAAACAACCAACAAGATTCCTTTCCAAGTGCTATACGGTTACTCACCAAGTTTTAACGATGGAATATTAAGAAAACAAGCTGACGAGAGATTGTGGGTATGAAAAAAAGACTCCGATACCAACAAAGACCAATCAAAATATTGAGGTCATTTAATAACTGATGTGCTACCAGGCGATACCTACATAGTTTCTCAACTTGGGGCAAAGAGGAAAAGACATTCATACTCTACTACAATACATGTAAGGCAGTTAAAGACATCGCCGAATCAAACCGATTCTGATAGAGAGGACTCAGATGAAATTACTGATTTTTCAGACAACGAACTTAGTGACTCTGAACTAAGACGTAATCCAAGACGTGCCTGTATAAAGGCAATTTCCTATGTAAAATGATAATTTAATATAAGTGAATTAATCTAACTAATTCATTTGTTTTCATTGTATTTAATTGATTTATTTGTTATTTACTAATTTTTCGTTATTAATTAATTGATATATTGTGTTGCTATTGATTTATATAAGTGATTTGATTTAATTTTAATTCCAATTTGTTTACATTGAATTTAATTGACTTTATGCTGTTTACTAATTTTTTTTTTTATATGTACAGAATTAATTGATTTATTTAGTCATTGCTGAGTATGTAATTTGATAATAATGTGCATGATTTTTTTAAATTAACAATGATGTTCATTATAATGATTACTTTCAGATTCATTTTTTATACATATTCTTTCAATTAAAATATTTTTAAATCAATAGTTAAATATTGTAATTGATCTTATATTTTTAAAATAAATAAATGATTCAAGTTCTGGCTTCTTTATTTTGCATTTGTCTATTTATTTCATGTATATGAATAGATAAATATAATTGTTTTATATTTGCATTCATGGAAGTTTAAATTTATGAAATTTAATTTTTCAAAATTAATGTTATCACATGTTAACTTGAATTAAAATCATGATGCATAAAACTTTTTGTTTATTACAGTATTTGACGAGGTATGAAAGATTTACCAATTATCATATAAAAAGTCTTGTGTCTCTTTAAGAATTTTGATGATATATTATTAATACTCATGCTAAATTGAATTTCTTCTTAAAGTATTTAAATTTTAATAAACATTTTCATTCTAAAAATTACATATATGAAATAAAGAGTAACAAAAAAATGAAATAAAAAATGATCATTTTGCCATCAACTTAAGCATTTCAACTTTTATCAAAAGATTCAAATGTTTTCAATAGTTGAAACAAACTTTGATAAAGCTATTGATAAATTCAGAAACATGGAAAAAGATGAGAAAAACCTACTACACAGTTACGTCAAGGGAAAAGTTTTAATTAATATTTATTGTATAAAAATATTATACAATTCATTAATCAAGAAATATTTCATTTGATTATTTCAGAGCCCACTGAACCACAAAATATATTGAAATATGTTCAAAATAAAATAGTTATTTACAGATGATATTGCAATTACACATTGGAGTAAAAAGAGATTCCATTAAATTGAATGAAAAAAATGAAACAGCACTAAATTTTATATATATTTATATTGTATATAATAAAAAAGAAAATATAATTAATCCAAAGTTTCATTATAAAAAATTGATTTTGCTAATTGGCAAATTAAAATCATGTTAATTTTTTAATGACAGCTTTACTTTCATTGTAATATATTAATATATAATAAATAAATATACCATTTTTATTGAGATATATACATAAAGCACCAGAAATAACTTTAACAAAATATTAGCATTTTGATACTGATAAAAAAAATAAGCTCCATGTTACAGAGTCAAACTCTTAAAAACCAGTATTAACTTTAAAAATAAAAATATTACTTTCAATTAAATGAAAGAATAACAAAATTTTCATATGTTTAACAAATAAAAATAGCTACTTGATATTATAAATACTAGCTGCTTATTTTATAAACAACAAGTACTTTCATGGTACAGTAACCTTAAAGTACATTCAATATGCTAAGCATGTTATGCATATTGAATGAATTTATTTACAAAAAGTTATATGTATTTAAAATAGTCAGAAATCTGCAATATTAAAATGTTTGCCCATTACAAGTATTATTTTGTTTTGCTTATTGCTGAAACATCATGAGAAGACTAGAATGACATAGACACAAATGATATAGAATAAAATAAACCAGGCAGGATAGGTAGGCTGTCAGAAGCAAAAATATTTTCACAAGACATCAAAGAATGGTTATGGAAATTAAAGGTACATGTTACTAAGCATGTTGAGGAGTGATGATGATAGCTGTTAAAGCATGAATTCAGTGAAATGCGACTCAATGACATTTCTCTATTTTGCACAACCTCTTAACAGTTTTATTTTCTGTAAAAATATTTCTTCAATAACAACCAATTGTTAATCATAAAAATATGTTTAACAATTTTAACTAATCAATATAAAAGAGCTGCTAATTTGAGCTTCCAATTATGATAGTACTCAATACAATAAATCTAAATTTATAACACTGTTTTAAAAGATTCTTTAAATCTCATAATTAATTTCTAATATTAATTTAATAGTTAATTAAGAATATATATAGATTTTGTATCAACCCATGACTGACAAGTGAATCAATCACCAAATCTTCAGAATTGAATTAAATCATCAAATCATGTACATAAAACTTACTATAACATAAAAATACGAAATAATATAAGCTGCTTAATAATGGACTTAAATAAAATTTTCATAATAAAACTATATTATGAATAACAAAAAAAATAAATAATAATAAACTTTCATTTGGTAGTAAATTCTATAAATTAAATTTTTTAACTTTCTTTAATAAAACATAATGAAATAACTAAAAAAAAAAAAAAAAAAAAAAAAAAAAAAAATTTTTTTTTCATTATCACTACAGATTCTAGTACTTTTAAATAAAGAATATATAAAAAAAAATTACAAAACATATTTGATCAAATTATTAGTCACTCTTGAATACAATTTAGAACAAATATAATGGAAAAAAATTAAAAGAGAAATATATACACAAAATATTATAAAAAGCTACAATTGTAATACCAAGCAATAACTATGTTCTTTCACAACCATTTATATTAATATCTTTATACAACCTAAGCAGAATGACGAATAATGTTTTTCATAATACTATTATAAAGTTGTTCATGATACTGAAAATATCTTAATCATTAATCTTTTTTCTTAATGTCATCTATAATATGTTTCAGATCCTTTTGCATTTGGAAAATTGATTCCTGAAGTTCTTTCATTTGCTTGCTTATTTTAGCTTGTTTTTCATCAACAATTTCCAAAGCAGTCTTTAAACATGAAAATAAATAAATAACCACATAAATTAAATAATTTTTTTTAAATATAACATTTAACAGCAATAAAATTTCAAATTAATGGTAAATTTTTTTGATAACTACTACATAATGAAAAATAATTTTAATTTTATGATCAATCAATTCATAAAAAAAAAGTTAAATTTAAAAAGCCCCAATCTTTGATTTTTTATACCTTTTTTTTTAAATCAAAATTTATAACCAAACTTTAAAATTTGTTATTTTTTAAATTAAATATATATTATAAATTTAATATAGGATATAAATGTTATAAAATTAATAATAAATTATGGAACTAATTAAATACATTAATAATGTGTACTAAAAATATAAATTTTCACCTTAGAAAGTTTAGGAGTTAGGTCCTGCTTTACTCTACAAATCTTCATGTACCATGGATAACTTTTCCATGCATTAGGGAGGATATGCCTATATTTATAAATACATTTTCTTAGAACCACCACAGGAAGAATTCTTTCCACAGTCAGCACTAATTCTACCTAATAATAAATAAAAAATATTGCATTCCTGTTTTTATATATACTCTATTTAATTAAAGTAAATTAATTATTAAAAACAAATTAATAGTTGAAACACAATTCAGTATACAGCAAGTTTCTAACTTAGATGATGTTACTTTCTAATGTCTGTTGTGTGAATAGAGAACTAATCTTAATTATTTAAAATATTGTAATAAATTATGTTTTTTGCTAATCATAAGAAGTTTTAATGGATCAGTTTACTTACCACAACAATTATGAATTTTTATTATTTAAAAAAAAAACATATATAAATACACAGTTGAATTAAGAAGAAAAAAAAACCCAGTAATGCACATGAAAAATTTGGGATTTTTTTTTCATTCTTAATCTGTTTGCATATTAATTATTATTATTATAAACAAATATTTAAATATATAATTGCTAATAATTTAAAAATATATCAATTTTTTAATTTAAAGAATAATTTTTTAAATCAGATAATTACTTAAAGCTAATTCTGAGTTTCCCTCCTTAATTTTTTTTTTATTTATTTATTTATTTTTGCATTTTTATTGTGCTTCTAGAAAATTAACAACAAGAACAAAATTATAATTTTAAAAATTTCAGAAAAAAAAAAAATAGTCTAATGAAAATTTTCTTCCAAAAATGTAATTTTTTACTGTTAAAAAGAAAACAAAAATTTTAATTATTGCTAGGATTCCTTTTCTTTAGATTTATATAAATTTTCTTCAATACTCAATTTCACTTTAATAACCATATTTTTATATAGTTACTAAAGAGCAAAAAGTTTTAAAGTAGCGATTTTCAAATTACAGGACATAACTTTCAAAAACAAAGTGACATCTTTACAAATAAAATGAGGGACATTTGGACCTTACCTTGATTATCAAGAAGTTTGAAACTACTAATATTAATCTGGTAGATAAGGAATACTTAATTTTAAACATAAGAACATTGGAAGGTCATGATTTCTTCAACAATAAATATTTATGTGAAAAAAATGTGTTTGGACTAAAAAGGACCCATTTATTTATGATGTATTAATATACAATTACAATTGTTTCAAGAAATCAAATTTATGCTAGATACCTTTTAAAACATTTACAGACCAATTGCAACACATAATAATTGATTTTCAGATTTCTATAAACTTTAATAATGAATAAAAAATTGCAATTAAGATGTTGCTGCTCATATGAAATAAATCAAATAAAACATCAAGGTTACAATGACATTTAATGATGAAACGAAAAACGCAACAGTATTTTCTTTTATTGGACAGTGAGAGAAGAGTGTTGCAAAGATAAAAATTTGAGAACCATTGCTGATGGAGATAATAATGCACATAATACTTGCATCAAATGGGTGAAAAAATCATAATGCACATTAAAGTACTTTTTTCCTTTCACAATTATTACTTACATTCTGGATAATATGTTTAATATATCTATATATATAATAACTTATATATAGAATTCTAAAACCCTATAATAAGAAATTTTAAAATTAATTATTTAAAAAAAAAAAAAATTTTCAATGCAAAAATTTAATTTATCAGTAATATTAAATAATATTTTTATAAATAATAAGAGTTATAAAGGGTTTTAAATTATATTTTTGTGACCAATATAACATGCAAAAATATAGATTAATTTTAATTAATTAAAATTAATTAATATAAATCACAATGTAGTAATTTTATCTTTTATCCATATTTATAATAAAAACTAAATTTTAGGCTAACTGAATGGAAAATATATTTATAATTTATTACACATTTTGGTGAAAGATACTTACAAAAGTTTTTAATTATTTCCTTATATAATAAAATAAAATTCACTTTATTAAAATCAGAATAGTTCCTCTTCTAATGTTTTGCATCATTAACTATTTTACAATTATAGGAATGGATAGTTTCGATAATTTTTCAAGACAAAGGCAATTAACACCAAATGAAACAGAATTCAATATTCTCTACTCTAAAAACACCTTTTAATAATTGAACTATTATTGTATTGATGCACGAAATATTTTAAATGATATAAGAAGAAACAAATAAAGTTTGTTTATGCAAACTACAAAAAACTGTTACTTTGATTACACTCGTAAGATAAATTAATCACACATTAAATCTAAAAACAATTACTAACTCATAGATTTTAATTAAAAAAATTCTTAAAATTTTTTTGTAATTAAAGAAAATATAATAACAAAATACACTACATGTTTTGAAAGAAAGAATTTGTTATTAAAAGTATACATTTTATATTTTGTAAATATATTTAACTTTTAAATTGAAGATATAATTATTCTAAAAAATTAACAAAGAGCTTTTTGAAAAACATTTAATGCTTTATTAAATTCTTTTACATCACATTTAAGCTGAATTTTTTTGCAACACAATGCATTTTTTTATTTTAACTTTGCTGGGTTTTAATTATTTCAAAACTTTTGACATATTTTAAAATAAGAAAATATGTCAGAAAAAATAATGGTAACAGTTTGTTTATTTTAATTACTGAAGTTGGAATTTGATTGCAAGTTTACTTTTTGAATAATTTTACTAAATTGTAAAAATAAATGAACATTAATAGAAATTGCTTCCTACTTTCATAGCAAGACGTTGCAGTTCTGCTTTTTCTTGAACTCCTTTAATATCATCAACAGCTAAACCAATGAGTAAGTTCATTATAATGACAGCCATGATTAAAAGGAAGATAATAAATAAAGCATAAGTTGGGCCAGAAAAATACACTTTGTTGTTTGGATCATTAAATATTGCATCAAATTCTATTTCTCCAATCATCATGACACCTGTTTTAACAATAGCTTCTCCAGGATTTTCAAATGGATTCTGAAAAATTTAAAATTGATTTATAATTACAAAACTGCGGAAAATAAATATAATTTTAATATTTTAAATATACATTCCTAACACCCTAACACAAAGTATCAACGCAAAATGTTAAAACATTTCTAAATTGTTGAAATCATGTTGATATTGACAACACTAAAGACAAGAAATTTAGTAGGAATCATAGAAATTATCAACATTTCTTACTGAACAATTATTATAAAATTTTAAAGAACACAAGAAAATTCCTTAGAATATATAAATATAAAATATCTTCATTATCTATATTAATAAGTAATTTAATTCAATTTGTGTGATAGTATAGAAAATTAAACAATTTTGGAATAAACAAAGAAAACCAAAATTGCTTTTCATTACATCGTGATAAATTCTAAAAATTTAATCAACAAACTTGAACAATACTTAAAACATTTAATAACAATATAAAAGCATTATTTTTTCCCAACATAACTAGTTTTGATTCAAGTTGATTTGGGGAGTATATAAATTTAAATGCTAAGTTTTATAAAAACTTTTTAAATAAGATAATAGGTAAGAACATTAAACATACTTGATTTTGGAGAAGAGCATAAAATCCCAAAGCAAAAGCCACTACAAACAAAAAGAAAACAAAAGAAAAATTTATAAATGTGCTTAGTATTTGAAAAAACATGATGACATAGATGCCAAGAAATGGAAATTTGCTGATGAACATTAATAAAACCATCCAGGCACAGAAAATGGACAATGCTCCAAGTTCCCACTGCCACACCTAAAGAAATTAAAAGCAAATTAATTTGAGAAATTTTTTGTTTGAATACATCTTTATGTATAATTATAAATCTGGGAATCTTAGTAATTAAGAAATTTATTTCAAAATAAACAAGGTTTCCTCCAAATTTTTAATGTAAGCATTTTATGTACCATACATTTTTTAAATCTTCCCATTCGTTTTCATTAAATTTAATAAATTTTTCAAAAGTAGAAAAATGTATAGTTTCAGTAAATTTTTAAAAAAAAAAAAACATTGATTGTGATAATGAAAAATAAGGAAAAATTTAAGTAACATTAAATTGCTCAACATTTGTTTCTAGGAAATTACAGTTTTTTTTACAAGATGCATTTTCCAATAAATTTTGAATTTTATAGAAAAATAAAATTTGAAATATAAATTTTCATGTTACAGAATGCGATACAAAACTCACCTCACGAATACCTGTCTGAGAAGAACATTCAGTAAGATCAGCTACAAAAAGTAATGCACTTACATAACAAGCCCATTCTAATGCATTTTCAATACTTATGTAACGCCTGCCATTCTGATGAATTTGATAAATCTAAAAAAATAATTCCAATACATAATTATCAAAGACAGAGCTTTTAAAAAAGGAAAAAAAAAAAAAAAAAAAAAACCCTGTGCAAATTAACAATCAAATGCTGAATAATTTTAATGCATTAGCTCTTGATTACATCACATGTATTTGAGATATAGAAGCTCAATATGAAAAGTGACTAAAGCCTGTGTGTGAATTTTTCAACCTAAAAAACATGCACAGTATATATCAAGGGACTACTGTACATTATTTACTGTAGCAAAATATCATTATCAATATCTAAGCTAAAAATAATACAAGAATTTATAAGATAATAAATAAATCAAATGTTTTTATTTTCAAATTTATATAAATCTTTTAAATTAAAAAAAAAATTAAATATATTCTGATACAAATGAAATATATTTCATAAAAATTTATACATACCTCTTTTAGCAAATGTAAAACTGCTAGTACATAAATAAAATTTCGACATAATCTTGGGAAAACTTGTTCTGTATTTATATCACATTTTCCAATATATGGTGGACAGGTATTATTTGTGATAGCACTAATACAAAAAATATTAAATACAAAATCAGCATAAAATTTCACAATCAGCTAAAGGTACAAAACTGCAAGTGTATCCCTACTGAACTTTATTACTCAATGAAATTCAAAAGTTAAACATGCTTATAAATTAAAAATGTAAAATATGACATTAAACAGGTAAATTACAATATGATGAAAGCATTTTATGAAAATACTTTATTTTAAATAAATAATTCATCCAAAAAACCCAGCTAATGTGAGCATAAATCTCAAAGCCATGTCAAGTCAAATCCAATAAAAAAAAGTATATAAAATTATTAATGCAAAATATCTGTTACTTCTTCACTTCATGATGATATGCATAGTTCATAACATTATGCATTTTTTTTTTTGAGGCAGAAAATGATATCTCAGTAAAAACAACTGTTACATTAAATTCAAATAGATTTTTTTTTTTTTTGTCTATATTTAAATAATGATTTCTGAAAAATTATTAAGAGAATTTTGCTATATTTGCATTTCAGTAGCAAAATTATCTTGGCATCATATAAAAATGATATAACTTTATATATTAATTTACATAAAAGTTTTTAAATATTAAAAATTGTATACAAATTATTTTCTTCACAATAATTTATTCATTAAATTCATCACATAAAAACAATATATTTTATACACAAAGCATTATTTCATTAATTAACTGTATTGATTTTAAAATGTGCTGCCTTTGATTTATTGTTACATGCAAATAACATTATTATTACCATATATATATACACTGAAGTGACAAAAGTCATGGGATAGCAATATGCAAATTTTCAGATTAGCATCGCGTAGAACAGGTATAAATGCGCAGTGCTTTCATTTCTGTTCAAGTTATTCATGTGAAGAGGTTTTGACGTGATGATGACCGCACGACGGGAATTAACAGACTTTGAACGCGGAATGTTAGTTGGAGCTAGACGCATGGGTCATGCCATTTCGGAAATCGTTAGGGAATTCAACATTCCCAGATCCACTGTGTCAAGACTGTGCCGAGTATGAAATTGCAGGCATAACATCCCACCATGGACAGCGCAGTGGTCGACCGCCTGCACTTAACGACCGAAACCTGCGACGTCTGCAAGAGTCGTAAATTCTAACAGACAAGCAACACTGCGTCAAATAACCGCAGAAATCAATGTGGGACGTACAAGGGACTTGTCTGTTAGAACTGTGCGGAGAAATTTGGCTTTCTTGGGCTATTCCAGCAGAAGACCGATTCGAGTGCCTTTACTGACAGAACGACATCGCTTGCAGCGACTCTCGTGGGCACGTGAGCATATCAGTTGGTCCCTAGATGAATGGAAAACCGTGGCCTGGTCCGATGAGTCACGATTTCAGTTGGTAAGAGCTGATGGTAGGGTTCGAGTGTGGCGCAGACCCCACGAAGTCATGGACCCAAACTGTCAGCAAGGCACTGTTCAAGCTGGTGGTGGCTCCGTAATGGTGTGGGCTGTTTTTTCATGGCATGGACTTGGTCTTCTGGTGCGATTGGACCGAACATTGACTGGAAATTATATTCAGCTACTTGGAGATCACTTGCAGCCATTCATGGACTTCATGTACCCAAACAACGATGGGATTTTATGGATGACAATGCGCCATGTCACCGGGCCACAACTGTTCGCGATTGGTTTGAAGAACATTCTGGACAATTCCAACGAATGATCTGGCCACCTAGATCGCCCGACATGAATCCCATCGAGCATTTATGGGACATCATCGAGAGGTCTGTTCGTGCCCAAAATCCTGCACCATCAACGCTTTCACAATTATGGACGTCTATCGAGACAGCATGGCTCAATATTCCTGCAGAAGACTTCCAATGACTTGTTGAGTCCATGCCACGTCGAGTTGCTGCACTTCGCCGGGCGAAAGAAGGGCCGACACGATATTAAGAGGTATCCCATGACTTTTGTCACTTCAGTGTATATATATACACACATATATAACAATGATTTCAATGCCTAAATTATTATCTAAAACATTTTCATCTATGATATGATACTGATGGAGAACTGTAATAAAATAGTTGCCATAAAATTACAAATTTTATCCATGATATTAATACAAGTTGTTCTTCAGTGAAGAATTACTTGTCAACACTTATTATGAAAACAAAATTATGCATACCAGCAATTCGGATCTATTGGCTCATCATGTATTGTAGGGCATGGTGGTAAAGCTGTTACAACATATCCAGTCAAAAATATTAGAAAAGAGTAAAAACAATTAGATTACTGTAATAGACATAGCGGCCATAATATTTCCACTTTCTTGTAAGTAGACTTTCACATAATGGATGACTTAATAAATTTTCACGACCATAAGTCACCTGAAAATTATTTAATATAATAGTTGATAAAGTCAATAAATACATATAAATGAATTAAAAAATTTCAAATCTATTTCAATAATGACAATTGCACTCATTAAAAGAGTCGGTACATTGTCATTATTAAAACCTAAAAACAAATTTATCAAAAATATGAAAATTTTTTTTTTTTTGAGATGCAAGTAATGAGTAACCAATGTTCAATATCATAAAAAACACAACCCATGGCAACAGAACTGAAGGTCATCAGACAAACAAACATCAAGGGGTGAGTAGCAAAAACAGCACATGCAGATCAAAAAAAAAAGAAAAATACATGTGTACAAAAAAAATTTACAAAACAAGATAAGAAACATGCTATCCAGAAAATCATCAAAAAAACCACAAAAAATAATAACAGCTGAAAATAATTTTATCAACAATATATATCCTCAGGACATTATAAACCATGTTATTTCTGTCATTAGATAACTGAATCGAAGTCAAAATAAATCTAGCATTGTATTTCAATAAAATGGAAAAATTAATAAATTTCACTTTAGAGAGGGTAAGGAATGAACTAATAAATGATAATTTGGCAGGATGGTTGGTTTTGTAGAAAAATTTGAGTCTCACAACCATATGCCTTTTAAACAACCATCACATATTTGACTATGTAATGATTGGGTGGCAGAATATGACTAGTAATTGGTGCATGAATTTATTGCCTGCAACAGATATATAATACCAAGCAACTAGCAACATGGAAAATGGATGCGTTTGTGGAAAAATTTAGAAAAATCACAAAAAATGCTCAGAGAATGGAGGATGTATAGAAAATGTAAACTATGAGAAAAAGTGGTTAAGAACTTTTTCTGATATAATAATGTTCAGATATAATGAGTTGAGAAATTACAAATTAAAAAGGTAATGTTAAAATTTCCTTAGAGGGGCATTTACTGATCAGAGTATTCTGAAGTTCTTTTTGTACTGCTTAAAAACAGTGTTGATGCAAATGGATTTAAGATGATTAATGATGGCGTTATAATGTATTTCAATGATATAGGAATTCCTGGATATAAGTCTATTTATTTCAAATTGAATTCTTTCCTTTAGTAAAAAATAATGATTTGTAGAGTTTTATGTATATTAATATTGATATAAAGAAATAAATCTTCTAGAATGTTTGTTTTAGTCTTTTTAATGCCAATTTTATTCGATAAATATCAAACGAAATTCTATGAAAGTTTGGGTGGCGAAATACAAACAGATCCCTCAGATACCTAAAAACATGTTTGAAAATTTGACAGAAAATTTTCAAAGTAATGTAAGTAGAGATTACAGTAATGATGAATACTTTATAGAATTTTTGAGTTTGGATGAAAAGACTCTTCTATGAAGTTATTATATACGTTTTATGAAGTTATTTTTATCCTGAAGTATGAAAAAAAATCTTATCCATGACTGTTCTGGGACAATTATGAAAAACAACCAATGTAAAAATATTTTTTAAAGAAAATAGCAAAATCAAAATATTTTCATAATCTACAACTTGTACTTCAACATTGTATGCTAGAAAAGACCCATTACAAAGGCTCAAACGCATTTTTGAAAATCCGATTATTTCATATTAAAATAAGCTATCTAGTACAAAAAATTAAGTCCTGAGGGCAATGAGAACATAAACGAAAATGCAATTATTGCAAAGTAAAACTCATTATAGTGTCACTCTTAAAATGATTATACAACATCAATTATTGTGCATGCTGATAGCTACCAACACACATACACACAAAAAAAAATCTATTCCAAAAATTTAAAAAACTCCACATCAATGTTTATATAGTTATTTTGAGAAAAATCGAAATTTTATTTCAGTTAATGGCAGAAAGAAAACAGTCATAATTAAGCTTTCTTTTTTACACAATGTAAAAATAGAATATAAAAAAGAAATTCTTATGACCTAAATCACGTCGAATCCTTGATCATGTGTGGAACATGATTCCATATTATACTTCAGCAAAAGGAAACATTTAATACTGACAGGAAAGACGCCCAATGAAGCTATTTTCCTTTTTTCTTTCAGTTTCTTGTTTATCTCTGACCCTCTCCAATTTGTTCATCTCTTTCATAAATATTTTTTTTTCACAAGGAATCTTTGTATTTCTCTTTTGCTCCTCTTATATAGCAGGCATTTTATCAAGATTCTCAAGTTGAGTAAGAGATGCCCTGCAAAATTTTCTCAAACCAATAAGTCTTCAAAAAAGGTTCTCAGTGAACAAGTCTTTTTAACTAAAAATTCGTTTTCAACAAAAGCAGCGGGAAAATATTAGAAGAAACTTTACAATTACCCACAAATCTTGGCCTTCGTCTAAGACCGACTTTGCTCGATAATTTTAATAAGGCGCGATTTTTGATAAGATTCGATTTTGAATTCATTTTTGGAGACTTTCTCTGTTGACTTACTCTCTGTTGAGACTTTGTGTTATCACTGTTTTAAAACAGTGGTAACACAAAGTCTCAACAGAGAGTATTTCAATCCATTGCACACATCTTCGAGTCAATGAAAGCTTGTATGTCGATGTTGGCCCCGTACATAGGCTCATATAAATTTTTGCTCTGATGAATCGATTACAAAAATCTTGAAATAATTTTACAAGATCTCAGTGCAGAAACTGAAACATAAGCATAGACGTTTGGAAAAATTCTGGGGAAAGGTTCGACATCGTAACAACTATTGTACAGAAAAACTGGAGCTTTGCAATATGAATAAAGTCCTTCAAACTGTTCCAAACCATTTCAACAGACCAAGTTCAGGGTAAACCATTATTTTCTTTAAAATATATTTTCAGATTTAGAATAAGTTTAATTGCTTTCTCGCACATAGATCTTTGTCTTAATCTTGACATTTACAAAACTTCACAATGTATTCGCTACTGTTTGTGATACGTACATAATCAGCCAGGCGAGTGGAAAAATCTTTGAAAACAATATAAATCGCTTTAAAAGATTTCCCCTATTTTCAGAAAATCACATTGAAAAGCTGAAAAGTTTTACTAGATCCTCTACAACTTCTATTAGTTTTTCCTTGAATGTTGAGGAAATAAAGATGGATATCAGATAAATCAAGACTTACTTGTTTATTGTTGAAAAGATCATTAAATCCATATGGTAAAATTGATTTAAAGTTTAGTATGCACATATTTTTATATTTCTTTGACATTTACACAGTTTATGACAAAGAAATATAAAAAAAAATATCGTTTCATTATGTGAATCTAGACATAATTGAAACTATATATGCTGAAATGATGAAATTTAGCATTGAAAATGATATCTGGTTATACTTTATAATACTTTGTGTTGGTTTATTCTAATATTTAAGGAGTTGATTGTTTGTCCTACATATTTCATGCAGAAAGGAGAATACTGAAGAAGATACATTTAATTATTGACTTTACAGATAGGAAAGATTTGTATTATTACAAATATGTTTTTAGAAATTCGAAGACTTTCCTTCACTCACATTTAGATGCACACCAATTTTATTATCTTCACACATTAGAAAAAAATTCATTATGAAATAATGATAAAATTAAACTTTTTTTCCTATTTCTGTCAAATTATTATGTTACATAAAGAAAATGTAATACAAATATATGTAAAATATTCAATTAAAATGCTTTTGTAATATTTTGCTATGTGAGTTAATCTAAGAAAAATGTTATACCAGTAAGAGAAAATTACACTGAATTCATTATTTGAAAAGTTCTGCATAAAATATATGCATTTAAACACTTATTATATACAGGAATTTTTTTTTTATTTTAATCTTAAGATTTATTACATTTTCTAATTTATAATGACACATTATAGGAGTACACTTTGCATTTAAAAACTTTTCATTTAATGGTTAATAATATTTGAAAGTTTTAAAATATTTTTAAGAAATAGGACAGTTTAAATTGTTTGAATTAAATGCATTAATTTGATATTTGATTAATCTACATGGATACTCATTTAAAAATACATACCATTAGCATTAAAGGATGATTGTATTTAAGAATTTCTCTGTCCTTTACATAAGGCATAGCTTTCTTCTTTATGAAACCGCAATCATCATATATATTTGATCCTATAGTAAGAAGTTAATTTTATAAAGAGTAATTAATTAAATATGCATGTATATTTTCAATTGAAAAATCTCATACCAGTAAGAGCACTTGAACTTGATTCTGATGATTTATCACTTTCATCTAGACCTTCATATAAAATGGCTTGTAGCATGCAAACATGTCATCAAGAAATTCATAATTAAATGACACTTGATGTTGACGATGATCTTCAGGATAATGATTGGTTACTATGCATTGATCAAGAACATGTTCAGCAACATCTGCGAGAACAAAAATTTTTTTATAGAAATACAGATCACAAATTAATTAAAATTGTAAAAATTTTCTAGATGAAAAGGTGTAGAATATTTAAAGAGCGACTGCAATCAGTAACTTTAAACTTATTTTAAAGTACAAAAATTAAAACTCCCACAAAAATTACATTTCTAACAAAATAGTAAGACTGAATGACTTTAAATCAATTAAATTTAAATTGCATTAATTATATATACATATATATATAAAATATAGGATTTGTACCAATTAAGTAGAAAAAAATATTAAATACATAATGAATAATACTTTCTTTTTACATATAAAGCATGATTAGCATGAATGTCAAAAACGGATATTATTAATAAAAATTTACTCAAAATTATAATAAAAGAGGGTAATGCAGATACTTTGACAGATTATTACATTTTACATTCAAGCTAAAAATTTTTAAACAATTGTTTCTGAGTACTCAAATCAGGAATAAATCAAAATCAGCAACCTGTTCAACACTCAACATTTTACATACATACTTGAAATGGATGCATTATGGCATTACTTTTCATTAAAGAATTTAATTATTTTTCATTTCTTATAAAAATTTCAATGTTTCCACAGGCTTTTGTCATTTTGAAATTTATTGAATATTAATCTAAAATATTAGCTGATATATATTTTTTTTTATATTTTAAAATTCATTTTTCATTAATATACAATTTGATATTAATGAAAATGAATGATTACCATGAGTCATTCTACTTTAGAAATAGTATTAATCGATGAATGTAATAAAATTTATCAGCATAAACTACTGAAACATATTCAAAATAATTTATTTGAAAATTTAAAAGAATAAGATTTAGTACTGTACATAAGAAGAATTTCAGTATTTATACAAGTATTTACCTGGCATATGATGTATCAGTCTTCGCAAAGGTGTCTCATGAATGCCAAATTTATTTTGACTAGTTTCATTACGAAGTACAGCTTCCCATCTAAGATCTGACAATATTTCCAAAGCAACTTCTGTATAAAAGATATATAAATTTTGAAAATTGTAAATAATATTTATTTTTCACATCCAAACTTCATCCCAAATATTCTTATAAGGCACTAAGGGGTTTGCAAGTAAGTACAGAAGCTGAAAGGAGACAGAAAAGAGAAAGTTAAGAAGTGAAAAAGTAAAAAATTTTGTTAGAAAAAGGAAAAAAGGGGCACATGAAAAGTAAAGATAGAATACAGTAATTCAAGGAAAAGAATAGAAATTCAATGAAATGCCAATATATAAATTAATTATTATTCTCTTGGTAATGAAATTTACATTTACTTGCTATTTTGAAATTATAAATACAAACAAGTAGTAAAATAGTATGAATAAATCTATTTTAGTTTTAAATAAATTTAAATATACTAATATATATAATAAATCATATTGCATATAATATATGTATTTTTTTCCCATAATTATTATAATAATAAATGCTGGTTTTTAACTTATATCAGAAAAAAGAGTTATTATGAGAAGAATGTTTTTTTGTTTTAAAAGAAGGTAATCATAAAATACAGAGATTTAAAAGACAAATAAATATGAATAAAATTTCACATTTTAACATTTTCTTTCATAATGTATATTATACTTTAAAAATTTAAATATAAAATATAATAAAAACAGTACGATAAAAAGCTTATTTTTAATAGAATTTAAATTATTAAACATGATAAAAATTTATTTGCTTTATTTTGAAAAAGATTATTAATATCAAAAATACAAATCAAATAGTAAAATACATACTCATGACCTTTATCAATAGCTAAATCTAGACAATTTTTTCCATTTTTATCACATTGGGCAATATTTGCTCCATACTTAAGAAGCAGCTTAACAACACCTCTATGTCCATCCCTAGCTGCTATATGCAATGGTGTTGCCTAAAATCGAAGTAATACCTTTTTTTTTAAAATTTAGAAATGGTGCCAATAATAATCAGTAATTAAAACAACCTATAAATTACTTGCTTGATGCTTGAAATAGAAACAAACTATGACTTTAAGCAAAGCAGCAGTGATGGAAGATAATAAATTTTATATTAATATTTTATTACAAATTGAACATGTTGTCCAAAATTTGATTTATTAAATGCACAGACTTTTAATTAAAAAAGCAAGTAATGAACACACAATATGACATGAGGATGATCTGAAAACCCACGAGAATATCATGAGTTCAAAGCATTTTTGATTCCACTTCAGATTAAAAAAAAAAAAAAAAAAAAAAAAAAAAAATGTTATATGCTCAATTGTTTGTAAAAATTTAGCACATTTATTTTAGCAATATCACCTAATGTTTACTAACTTGACAATATTTTCTTTTGATGTAGTACAGTGTAAAGTTGATATATTATTACAAAAACAAAGGCATTCTTAATTATAATTCAAATTAAATAAACAGTTAAAACTACCACCTTCTAAAAAGTATAAAATAATAATAATAAAAAAAAAAAAAAAAAAAAAAAAACAAGCCAACAAATTAATGAATAATTGTTTAATTAATCAGAACAATATTTTTGAAGTATTTTGTAATTGTAAACATTTTTCCTACTCAGTTAAATTGTATTTTTCTTTATAACAACTTCATTCACTTAAAGCAATGACTAAATAAATCATTGTAATAGTAAATATTGTTCATAATGAAAATAAAGAATGCTTTATAACACAAATCTTTTCTTTTTGTTTTAAGTCATGGGATTATTTTAACTTAGTGTTACAAATAAATCAGAATTCATCTGCATAATTAATTATGTATAAAAATTAAGTGTACAATTTTTGATAGACTTAATTGAATTTAAGCATCTACCTTTTTAAAGACATTTAGAGTTAAATATATTGAACAAAAGAAATTCTGTTGAAAATAAATGTTTAAACCTTAAAACAAAAAAAATTAAAAGAGTCTGCCATAGACATGCTTAGTGATGTCTAATTTAGAAGTCTTTATCCTACATTGGCATTGCATCATGAGTGATGATGAAAAGCATAATTAAGAATACAAAAATTAGAACATTTATCTAAGAGAAAATTAAAGATTAAAAATTAGTATATTTCTTTACAACTTAAAAATGAAAAAAAAAAAAAAATACTTTTGATTTGTCAACTGTATCAACATAAGCTCCTGAATTCAGAAGAATTTGGCAACAACGCTTCCAGCCTCGAGATGCAGCACAATCAAGAGCAGTCCACAAATAGCAGTTCCTGTTTAACATTGAAATCATGTGATTAACTTCAAAAGAATTAGTTTCCTAAAATTTATCAATAAATATAAATTTTTTTTTTTTTAAATAAATGCAATAATATGGATAGTTTTCTAAAAAATATTTTGAATAAGATTAAATGATAAATGAAACAAAATAAATAAAAAAATAAGAGGAAAATAATTTGTCTGATTTTCTTAATGTATAAAGAGATTATATAATTAAATAACTTTAGTTTTTAAAATGTATGAATATTAAATTAAAAATAACTTAATGGAAGTTAAAGAATAGTTTTCATATTTAACAATGCATTTTATTTGCAAACTATAAAAAATCTATTACTTGGCTTCAATATTGGCTCCAGCATGCAGAAGAACACTAACCATTGAGTAATGGCCACTCATAGCAGCATGATGCAAAGGTGTATTTGCATTCTCATCTTCAGCATTAACAATTGTTTTGCTTTTTTGAATAAGAAGTTGGACTGTACTAAATTAATAAGGAAAATAAAATAAATACACGAGAAGTTCAACACATATATTGACATGGAAATTATTCAATCCAGGTGATTAAAATCATAGGTGCGATTGGTTATTTAATTTGAGTCAATTGCTTATTATGCAATTTTTAATGTTCCTAATATAATTTTGCTTTTATATCTGCATGGTGCATTAATAAATAAGAATAAGTAATATACCATGCATTTTAACAATGATTTGAAAAAAAAAAAAAAAATAGGAATGGAATTTATACAAAAATGCAATTAATTCTTAAAATAGTAATTACTAAAAATATTATATATTATTACTTTTGTAAAATGTATTTAATTACATTTGATTTTAACATTCCAATTTAATATGCACAGACAGAATTTTTTTTTCCTTTATTTGCTATTTTAAATAACTTCAAAAGAAACCAATCAATGGATATGGAGAAAATTAGAACACAAAATTTATTTATGAACATTTTAAAATGTACATATTATTTCTATTTTGGAAATTTTAAAAATAAATCTTTTGACTCATGTTCAGAAAGATAATTTTGAAGAATTATAATTATAGCTATTATACATGGAATATACAAAACTTTTAGTGAAATAATATATCTATTGAACTTATTTAAATGAACACAATTTATTGAGTTCAATTTAAAATGCTACAAACACATACAATATTATATAATATTAATATACACATAATTTTACAACTTGATTTCCATTTATTTAAATTATCTAATCTGCTTGCCAATTAAATAATTTGATTTTTAAATACTTACTCAACATGGCCATTTTTGGCAGCCAGATGTAAAGGTGTTTGTTCATGTTCATTTTTTCTTTCAATTTCAGCACCACAATTTAAAAGAATCTAAAAAATGATGTAGATTATGTTCAGAAATGAAAATCCAGCCAATAAATTAAAACTATACATATATACTGCAATCTTTTAATCAACTATCTTTTTTTAAATTTCATATTTCAAAGCAAATGATGATTTTTGATTTACAGATCTTAAAGCCATTAATTCATTAGGATATGCTTCAACTGTAGATGATATTGTTTGGTAATTAGCTAAATAATTTTAAGGAAAAGAGAAAGACATATAAAATTTAAAAAAAGATGAATTTTCTTAACTTTGTATAAAAAATTGCATTGAAAATCAGAATTAACTTTGTAAAAGAATTGAAGTGTTTCAATCGATGTTTAGAGGACAAGCCTTCCATCGATTATTTTCTGCGCTGCATGCTAAAAACAACTAAAAGTGCAATTATGGAACTTTGTTAATCAGTTGATGTGTACACCTCTTGAATTGAAAGTTAACACATGGCATCTTATTTGATGTATTTTTTTTTTTTTTTTTTTTTTGCTGCAAAGATTTATTTTTGTATAATTTCATTTATTTATATATATATATATATATATTTGTACACATATTTGTATTTGCATTTAGATATTTATTTGTAAATATTACTTTCTCCTAATTAAATGTTGTGATGAGGAATCTTGCTATATCACCGTGCAATCATTCTTCACATCTGGTATCACTCAAGTACCAAATGTGAATAGTACAGAATGTTTTAAACATCTCCACATTATTTATCAAAAATTTCATGAACATGATCTTCTGACAGGGGAGTGATGTGGCATTTTAAACCCGACACCTCGACGTCTAGCCCTCAATCAATTATTTTCTACACTGCAAGATAAAAAAAAAAAAAAAAAAAACTAGTAATTATGGAACTTCATCATTCAGTTAATGTTCAATTCAAGAGGTGAACACATAAACCATAGCATCTTATTTGTTGCATTTTTATTGCTATGATGATTTATTTCTGTATAATTTCAATTATTTGTAAATTCCTCTAATTAAATGTTGTGATATTGAATCTTGTTATTTCATCATATTCTTCACATATGGTATAACTTAACTACTATAGAATTAATAATTTACATCAAAATAATTTTTTATTATAATACTAATCATTATTCAATAATTTCATAAAAAATGGTACTTATTTTATAAAAAGCAAATTTCTTAAAAGTTTATACAATATACACAGTCCAGGCACATTAATGTGACCACCTGTCAAAAGTCAGAATAACAACCTTTGGCAGAGTGGACCGCTGCGAGACGTGCAGTAAGAGAGTCAATTAGGTTTCTGAAGGTGTTCACTGGGATGTTGAGCCATGCCGACTCCAGTGCCGTGCCCAGCTGCGCTAGATCATCACCATGGATAGATCATCATCTAGGATCCATGGCGCGAACAACCCGATCGAGGTGGTCTCACAGATTCTCGATTGGGTTAAATCCGGTGAGTTTGTTGGTCAGGGAGTACGGTAAACTCATCCTGGCGCTCTTCGAACCACGCACATACACTGCAAGCTGTACGACACCTCGCATTGTCCTGCTGGTAGATGTCATCATTCTGAGGAAAAATAATTCGCATTTAGGGGTGGACACGGTCAGCAAGGACAGATGCGTACTTGTGATGATCCATCGTGCCTTCCACAATGATGAGTGCACCCAGTGAATGCCAGGAAAACATTCCCCAAACCATAATGCTCCCTCCTCCAGCTTGGATCCTTCCGGCAATTGTTGCAGGGTGTTTGCTTTCAGAAGTTTCACACCGTATACGCCAATGTCCATCTGTCCGATGGAGCATAAAACGTGATTCACCGGAAAAAGCCACCTGTCGCCACTCTGTGGACGTCCAGTTTTCGGTACTGAGTGATAATTCCACTCTTCGTCGCCGATGAACAGCAGTCAGCATAGATGCATTAACCAGGTGTCTGCTGCGGATGCCCATGCGCAGCAACGTTCGCTGAACCGTTGTTGAGGATACCCTTGGTTCATATGGGCTGTCAGTTGCACGTCTATTCGCCCGAACGCATCTCCGTAGCCTTCGATCGCCTCTGTCATCTATAGCCCGTGGTGCACCACATGTGCCACACCGCTGATTTTGGATAGCGCCATTTTGCCATGCACGGTATACTTTTACCACGGCGGCACGCAAACAGTTCACAAAATTAGCCGTTTCCGAAATGCTTCCACCCTTGGCCCGAAAGCCAATAATAATGCCTTTTTGGACGTCGGATAAATCGCTACGTTTCTGCATTACGCCAACGATTGAAATGCTTTCCGATGCCCTAGGACATCCTTTATATACACTCCACTGCAATGTGTTGCCACATGCCTTTTGTGATTGCTTATTTCACGTTGAGTCGAAAGTGGGTGGTGGTCACATTAATGTGACTGGACTGTGTATTAATAATGCTCAATATTTAATCTAGGATAATGTGAAATATCACGGATATATCTTCAAGCTCTTCAATCAAAATTTTAAAAAAGGTGTTAATGTTTACAAAATCACATCTGATCAAGAATAAATTATAAATTTAAATAATTATATTAAAATACAAATAAAAGGAATTTTTGATTTTCCTATAAAGCTTATATTTTGAATTTAACAGATTTTAATGGATTAATGTATATTATTATGAAAAATTTAATTACTTCAGATACTTCAAGGAATCCTTTTAAAGCAGCAATATGAAGAGGGCTGTTGTCATAATGATCACATCTATTTACTAAATCAGCTGAATATTCTTGTTTCAAAAGTGTCTAAGATAAATAAGAAAAAAAAAATAACAGGAATTAAAAAAAATTGCAAATGATTTTTTTAAATATCTGAAAATATTGATTAAAATCAAGCATATACTATATATACATATTTCTTTAAAAATAAAATAAATAAATTTCAATTTACCAAAAGTGATTTTTTATGATTTTCTTGTGAAGCCCAAAATATGACACTTCTATCCATATTGTCAAGAACATCAATATTTGCTTTGTATTTTAGCAATGTTTTGATGGCATCAACATGTCCTTCAGCTACAGCAATCAATAAAGGAGTAAAATGGGAATTGTCATGACTTTCAAGATTAGCACCGCTAAATAAAAAGAGATAAATATTTCTTTGACAAATAAAACATAATAAGTTTATTTACTTAAACAGCTATTCAAACTTATTAAAAATAAAAATATTTATTTTCTTGCTTTAAGCAGATAATTTTGTTAATTAAAAATAAACTTATTAATTAATTAATTAATTTTACTAAGTAAAATGCAATATTCTTCAACAATACTGATAATTTATAGAATGGAAATTTCCTTATTAAAATTTGGAAAAAAAGTTCATTCAGTTTTTATATTTGGGATGTTCTTAAGTTTAACTTTTTCTAATAAATATAACTTTTTGGTAAATACACTTATGATCTCTTTCTTTTGATACTGCAGGGTACCCAACAGTATCAAAACAAAGTAATATAAAAAAAATTTTAAAGTCAATTCCTACTTTTTTTTTCCTTATATTGCAGAAAGTCCTAAGAAAAATAATTTTCATTCATTTTTTAAGTTTATTTGGCACCATCTATTCTTAGATATATGCAACTTAAATCTAAAAAAACTAAAATTAATTAATTAAATTTAATTACTGAATTAATATTTGAAAAAACTGTATTAACATCAAATGTCATCCACTACAAGTTCAAAAAAATGTATTTGAATTTGAGTGGATGAATAAAAAGTATTTTATTGACGATTGAAAATTTGAACAAGATATATATAGGGAGAGTGTGAGCTAATAGAAGGAATTGAAAAAGAGATCAATTAAAAATATGTAGATTATTTACCAAATCCAAGGAATATAATTTACAAAATGATATAGTTTAAGAACCAAATGCAATTTTATAATAATTTAATTTTTTTTTTTTTGTGTACTTATTTTCAAAACAGAAATGTTTATTTGAAAACATTTTTAATTATCTTTTCCTAAAAAGATTTTAGATAAAAACACTATTTTATTTAACAAGAATATTTTTAGGTATTTAATGCAAAGTCAATTTTTAATATTTATAAGTTGAAAATTTTTAAATTAAAAAATACTATTAATTTTTATTTATTTCTTAATTGTATCAAAAGCTACTATATACCTCAAACAGCATATAACATAATTTATTTTTCATTGGAATTTCATAACTCATTTAAAAATATCACAATTCTTTGTAAATAGCTTAAAAATAATTTTAACAATAATTTCGAGTGTATTTGAATAATAATAATAAAATAATACTAAGTTATTGTAGACAAAAAAAAAAAAAAAAAAAAAAAAAAATAATAAAAAAAAAAATAAATAAATAAATCTAATTTAAAATTAGATCAACAATCTAAAAAAAAAAATGGAATAAAACAATTTTTTTAGAAGATATTAATTTTATACTTTTAGAATTTTAGAACAATTTAAAGCTTTTTTTTTAATAAAGTGTACAAAAAAATGTTTTCTAAAATATTTACAATATAAATATTTTGCAATTGGCTAAAAATATATTTTAATAACAATAATAGGAACAATTCCAATTTTGCATTACTATGAAAAGCACATTTTCTCCTTTAAAGGGAAAAAATAATAAAAAAATAAAAAATAAATTACTTTTTGAGTAGAAAATCTATAACATCACTTGCATTGTAAGCAGCAGCCTTATGTAGAGGTGTTTCCCCAAAGTTATTGACACAATTCACTGCAGCGCCATGTTTAAGTAAGCACTTAACTATATCAACATTACCAGAAATTGCAGCCAGATGTAAAGGGTGAGAGGAATTGTCAAATGTCGTTTTACATCAGCTCCTAGAGGAGGGATTGGGGAATTCAGTTTTGCATAATTACTTCATTTTATTCCAAAATGACTTTACTTTGTATGTTTTAAAAACATAACTAGAGCCTAAAATGATTTTAAATTATATGAAAAGATTTTGGGTGAAATAAAAACTAAGTATATAATTTAAATACAACAATTGCTTGATTAGTATAACTTATAAAGCAATAGTTTTCAAACTTTGATATTTGTACATCCCTGACAAAATATTGTCATATCCTAATTATTTATCTCTCTAATTAAATACTAGATTATTTTTTCCAATTTTTAGAAAATCTATAACATCATTTGCATTGTAAGCATCAGCCCTTATGTAGAGATGCTTCATCAAAATTAATGGCACAATTCATTTTAACTCCATGTTTAAGTAAACACTACTCAGTTAGGTCCGATTACTCAGTTTAATTCATATATCTTTAGTTACTTATAAATTTCCAAATGCATATATATGAAAATTAGTTATCAATGGTGATTTGTAAACTGTAAAAAATAAATCAAACATTTTAAAGTTTAATGACATGAATGGTTTTGCAATTGACAAAATATATAATATTATATATTTTTATTTTTAATAAAAATATAACTGAATATTTACTATCACTATCATTTTATCATATACTGTATATATACTTTCAAATAAAATATGCGTATACCTTTTTTTCAGAAGTGTTTCAACAATTTCCAAATGACCTTTAGAGACAGCTAAATGAAGAGCAGTGTTACCAGAAAGATTTTTTTCATCTACATACTATAAAAGATAAAGGACATAAATACATAATTGTAATATTGCTTAAATGATAACAGTCAATGAAAAATACAATATTAAAATCACAAAAATGTTTAAAAATAAGCGTTACTTAATTAAAGTTAAGAGAAATAAGAATAAATTTTAATTTTTATTTTTATTAACCAAAGTACAATTTCATTGATTGCATACATTAAAATAATTGTTTTCAAAAAATGAGTTTATTAAATAGTGAAAATGAATTGAACATCTTCCCTTAACTTGGACTGACAAATGCATGTTTTTCTGACATCCAGTATCAAGCAAATGTGAGACAATTATAAAGGAAGATTTATTTCAGGGAAGATATTACTTCTAAGATATTAGACTTCTTCCTAATAATAAGCTAATATGCTTGTGTATTCCCATAAAAATAAGTTGTACTCAGTTTTGTAGATTCATTAGTCAAATGCTTCTGTATAGAAAGAGAAAATGTTGCAACTGCAGGGAAAATCTTATTCCCTAATTTGATTTTAAAATAACTGAATCAGAAATAAGTTTTACATATTTGAAATTCAAGAAATAAGAATTAAATTTCAGTTGTTAATTTTTAAATTTGAAATACGTAAGAATGATTTGAATTTTTATACCCTTTTACAAATAAATATTCTTCTATAAATAAAAAAATTTTTGTTGAAATAGTATATTAATTTCTGTTTCATTAAACTTTACAACACATAATTTTACATATAAAAGAAAAATTCCATACCCTTTTAACATTACCAGAATCGCCTTGACTCTCAACAGTATCCAACAAAAGCATTATTATCTCTTTACAACCAGTAGTAGCAGCCAAATGAAGAGGTGTAGATAAATTTTCATCAGTAGCTTCTGGATGTGCATTTGCATTTAATAAAAATTTTAGCCACATCAGGTGAATTATAGTTTGCTGCACAATGTAATGCTGTCATCTCTTGTTTATCAGCAGTCTTAAAATATTAGAAAATATGAATTACTAAAATGACAGAAAAATATATTTAAATGCTTATGCTCCAAAATTAAAATCTTATAACAGTATAAATATTTACTGGTAAACTAATGACCTTTTTTAAATAAGTAAGAAAAATAATTATATACTTTCAAATAGTTTCAGAAAAATTTATTCTGACTTAAGATTCAAACAATGTGATATAATAGTTTAAATTATAATAAAAAATCATTACACAAAGTTTTGTAAAAATTATTACCTCTGTATTTATTTTATTAGACTTCAACAGTTCAAAAGTTGCAAATGTATTTCCTCTAATAGCTGAATAATGTAAAGGAGTCATACCATAGTTGTCTTGACAATTAACATGAGCACCAGCTTCTATCAAGACTGAAATAACAGTTTCATTTTCATCACCTGGACTTTCAATAGTTTGTTCAGACTATGCAGGAAAAAAAAAAAATATATATATATATAAAATTAGGCAGTGCCTAGCTAATATTTTTTTTTAAAAGCAGCTTAATTATAATTTAAAAGTATACTTTTTTTTTTTATTATAGTATGAAAATAATATTTATGTAATCTTAACGTTAAAAAAATCATAGCACCATGGAACGTAATTTAAATAAAATTTTGTTTTTAATTCATAATTACAACTGAAACTGTAAGAAGAATGTACACTGAAGCATCATTTATAAAATATTAAAGAAATAATTTTTTTTAAGACCTCCTAAAATTATTAAATAGAATGACCTTTGACTACTTCAATAGTAAAATTCCAATAATAACTTATTGGTTAGCATGGATAAAAATGTATCTACTAAATGAAATATTTTAAGAAAAATAAAATTTGTTTTTAATGTACACCAACATTGAATAAATATAAATGAAACTCTATTAATAAATTATTTATTTTTGAGATTTTAAAATTTATACATATGAATATGTTATTTTAAATTTCTCTTCTGAAATGAAATGTTTTATATAACTTATATGCTACATCGTATAACATATAACAAACATTATATGTATTTTGTAAAAGAAATAGATTGTTTAGAAAGTATCTCAATTAAAAAAAAAAAAAAAAAAAAAAACACCACTTTTATTACAGTATATATATTTGAATTTTAATAATTGTACTTTACAGGAAAAATAATACTTTTGGGTTTTTCATATATATTTACACTCATTATTTTCTTTTTTTATGCATGTGCGAGTGTTGTTGTTATGTAAAATAAACATTTATTAATATTATTTATTAACTCTCCTATTTTATATATATGCAATTTTGAAAAGAAAATGAAAAATTAACAATTAAAAAATTATTAGTTTAAAAATAAATATCTTACCAAGCATTTATTGGCTTTTATTGTAAACCATAACGAGCTGCAAAATGTAAAGGTGTTAGTCCATCTTCACCTTCTATGTTAACATCTGAAATTGCAACCATAAAAAATTATTTATGTGCAATCATATACTATCAGTTATAAATTTTACCCAAGATACTCTTAGTCTTAAAGGTAAAGTGGAAAATAATGAATATTACCTGCTCCTTTATTTATCAATAATTCAGCCGCTGTTACAAGATTATATCTTGCAGCATAATGCAATGGTGCTCGTTTATGGTTATCTAACTTATTTATTCTTAGCCTGCTGGCATCTGGACTTAGATTATCTAAAAAAGTTTTTACATTTTCCAAATTTTCATCCCGAAGAATCTGATGAAATAAAATAATATTTCTTAAGTATGCCATACCAAAAATTTAAGATTGTGAACAAAATATCATAAATACCAATAGTTCACACACACACACAAATAATTCATGTCATTAAAAAAAATATATGCTTATTCAGTAGTAAAAATAATCTTCTAATATACAGATAAGCATGCAATTTTGAAATTAAGGCTTAGAAATACAATTAGAACTGAAATTAGAATTTAGAAAGAGGACTAAGAACTAAAATAATTTTAATACATTTATATTCTTTAAAAATATAAATGTATGAAAATTATTTTTGTGCTAGACAGTTCTAGTGCTTTAACAGAACAATTTACTAGAGCAGTCATCCTATTTGACTCTAAGGCAGCACTTTTAGTAATCAACTCCTCCCTAGCACCTCAGTCTACTTCCATCGAAAATTGCATCTCTTGTCTTGAAGACCTTGACTCAAAAGGCAAGGATATCGTTTTTGCAGTGGATCCCAGGCCATTGTGGAATCTTGGGTAATGAGAAGGTGGGATTCTCTTGCCAAAAGGAACAACCATCACCCAAACCTTTTGTAACTGATGATTCAAGATTTTTTTTCGAACACTTTATCTGATAATCTACTTGAAGGCAACTCATCTAAAACCTGTTTAACTTTATTCTAAACATCCCTGATTAGCCCAGGCTTAAAAGCTGTTGTCCTTTTCAGACTCCTGATGAGCCATGATTGTATGGCCAATCATCTTTTCGTATGAAAATATTTGCAAGCCCAAAATGCATGCTCTGCAGTCTTGGAGAGGACATGGATTCATCTCACCTTCTTGACTGCCCTGCACTTGTTTCTTCTACTGTGTATGGTAGTTACTGGGAGGCTAGGGCCCTTATGGGCTAAACATGTCACTATGTGATTTCTTTAGTTTCTCGTTGTTGTTTTCATGTGCTTTGTTTTTTTTTCTTTTATTACTTATTGTAGTCTGCCATTTGAAAAAAAAAAAAAATAAAATAAAAATATCCTTTAAAAATGAAGCAGCTAAATAATTCAAACTTTGAATCTAATATATAAATAGATTTATATATTTATCTTCAATATTTTTAAAAATACAAATTTTTTTTTTAAAATACATAAATAAAAATGGATGCACCTTGACTTGAAAATTTAACTGGTTAATTAAGAAAATATATACTTACAATAAAATAAATTTTAATAAATAAAATAATAAAATCGAAATTTTTAGCTAATTGAAATCTTAAAAAGATAAGTTTCTCTATATTAGAGATGTATATAAGTTTTAATGGTATAATTTTTTAATCTGATTCTAAATTTTGAATACAGAATTGAAATGTGTTTTTGCCTAATTTATACAGTAGAAAAAATAAAATTTAAAAAATCCTAATTATTATAACTATTCAGCAAAAATAATAAAAATATAAAAGTATGAAGTCATAATCATTATAATTATATTGCTGTAAGAAAAAATGAAATAAAAACAATATTTACCTGCTGTAATGTAATCCCTGGATCTCTAGCAGCTTCACCCTCATCATAGCCTTTAGTTAGTGGCGATTTTTCCAAGTCAACTTTTGTTTCTTTACAAAATTTAATTTTTCTACTAATATATTTAGAGTTTAAGTTGCTAAAACTATTTTCACTACTAAGATCATCATCACTCTCAGCCTGAAAACTATCACTATTGTATAAGGAGTATTTCACTTTTGCAAACTGAGTAGACATGATGTATTTCTAAGCTAAAAATAAAGAAAGCTATAATCACTCTAAAATATCTAGTAATTATTAAAAAAAATGATAATTTATGAATGAAAAATAACTGTTTAAAATTATATATAATGAGATGAAATATATTGCATTACACTGAATAAAATGTTTTTAAATAAAATATCAATAAATTAGAAGTTATGAAGTATCAATCATAAAAATAAATAATTTATTTAAAAGAATATTGGATAAAAAGTTTAATAAACGAATATATTGAAAAAGAGAGAATATTTATCACCATAAAAACATTAAAAGCTAAAGTACTAAAATTCTTTCCACATTCTTTTACGTAAGCTTATTCACACATCAAATGAAACGGGTGAAAAAGTTTTGATTTATGATGCGCCGAAAGCATGACTACTCCATTGTTTATTTACATTTGATGATAATCAAGTTGTGTAACGCAGCTTAGAAAATAAATTGAAATTTCATTAAAAGAATGACGAAATAAAATTAATTTCATATAATAATATCTTTGTTATAAATGATTCTACATATTTATTTTTTTTATGATTAATTTTATATGTTTATTTTTTTTTTATGATTAAATTTGCATAATTTGCATGTATTACTCTTACATATAATTTTTTTTTTTTTTTTTACGCATGAATTTCAGAGAATCCGTCAATGCTATAAATAAATGTACAATACAATGATTTCATATGAAAATACCTTTTTGGATGAAATTGAACCCTTCCTTTTCAATGATCTTTTTGTTAGTCCAGAAGGCAGAATAATACAGTTTATAGTAATAAACTCATAATTTCAAATATCATTTTTTAAACATCTGTTATTAAAATTTACCGATATTTTGTAGAAAAAACACTGCAACGAAATAAAATTTGAAATATAGCAAAAGAAAATGTACTGGATTTTCTTATGTTGAAATTACTTACGTTCTTCGAAATCTGAAAAAAAAAAAAAAACTTTTGTGGTGAGAGAGATATTAAAACTCCAGGAAGGATCACAACAACACCTTTAGAGTGGAAGTTTAATGTATGTGACTTGAAGAGATGTGCAGGTGGATTTTGTGCATAAGAAAATTATGTTGTATGCTAGTATGCTATAAATTGTATTTATGTCAAGTTATATTTATTTTTGAGAAGTTAATACTGTTTCCTAGATAGACATTGTACAAACCTTTACAGTTTGTAAATTATTAAAATGACATATTAATTTACAATATATGAATTTATATATGGTGAGTTATAAATTTACAAAAATATATCTTTATTTTGTATGTACAACAATAATAGCTATTCCTTGTAAAGTGTCATCGTAGAAAGGACTACTGGCATTTTGCAAAAATGAAATCAAGCTAATACTTAGAATTTGTAAAGTACCCGTTAACTATTTTCAAGTCTTGAAAAGAATATGTCAAAGTAAAGAGAATTTAATCTGATAATCGCATATATTTCAGACAGTGATAGACTCTGTAAATGGTACCATTTATAAATAGAACAACACGCATTACTCTTAATTGCTGTATTTATTTGTTAAATAACATTTGCACATCTGCTGGCAAAACGTTCATTAGATATTTCATTGATTTGATATATTATTCAAATTTCTATGAACAATGTTTGTTACCATTTACAACAGATGAATACATATCAAATCTTCTTAGAAGACAATATGTAGAATAGACTTTCTGAATATAATCTAATTTATGGTTAAAAGTACATTTACCCTTATTTACCGTCACAATAATTTCTGAAAATTATAAGCATAAAAAATGCTTCAAATTATCATCAATATTTTAGTGAAAGGTATTTTTAAAAGAAAGATAACTTTTGTTAATTTTCATCCTTTACCTTTGTATCACATCTTCTATGCTTAGTAGTAGCATATAAGTTTTTTTTTTTCCATATTGATATAACTAAGACATCGAAATCAACGATTTTCACTGATAAATCAAAAACACTGAACTACATTTATCAATCAACATTCTTTTAAAAGAAAAGAAAAAAAGTAGCTGGTTTTTAAAAATTTTTAAAAAGCGGATCACCAGATGTTATCTGGATAATCATCTGGAATTCAGAAATTTTAAAAAGAAATTCAAAAGTCAAATTATGAATTTCAATACCATCATCGAATTAATATCACTCCACATTTTTATTCTGCAGGCTGATTTCTTCCAGAAAATTCTGTAGAAAAGCCTTTGTCTTCCAGGGATAAATTGACATTACCTTTTACAATAAAATTGTACATATTCGAATTCGAATTATACTAATATTTGAAAATTCGTTTCTTTAGATCATCATGTACAAGAAACGAATATTAATGTACAACGCATGAAAAATAATGAATTCATAATGAGCTAAAAATAATTTCTCCTTCTACAAATTTTGTGGAGCAGCACAAAAACAGGTTAGAGCCTGTTTTTAACTTTTATTATTTATTCCTATTAGGATTTTTGCAGGACCCTTTTTTTCCATATACTGCATATAAAAAATCGCTCAATAAATAACATACCCACACACATACAACAACAAAGAAGGATTGAGTATATTCTTTAAACATATTGTTGAAAGTAATTAGTTATAAATAATTAGAGCCGTTTTATTCATATTTCCAAACTATAGGAATTTACATCCTTTTACACAACAATTTTAACTGATTTTAGTCAACCTTTTAATAATTCCTTTGTCTCTGCTTTTTTATTATTATCTAGAGATAAGAATGCAAATGATCTGATGTGATAAAAGGCCATGGTTTCCAAATGCACAAGACCGTTATCATTCCAAAAGTAGCTCACATCAGAACATGATTTGATAAATAAAAATCTGAATTCGAAATTAAAATAAGTGCAAACAGAGTTCGAAATAAAACTATCTCATTCGGATTTCTCATTTTATAATTTTACCATATCAGCAGACGGATTTAAAAGAAATTAAATTAATGATGCTTTGTTATATTACATAGCAAAGGTTTATTTAAAAATAGATCTAAATTACAAATAACTTGAGCGTGCATAAAATAAAAAATAAGATTTGGTTATTTTCTGGAATAAAAAAATTCGTCATTGGTTTTGCCTAAGTAAATCGTAAAAATTGGAAATAGAAATCTTACACTGAGTTTGCTTAGTTATAGAATAAAGATGGGTTAATATTTTTCATAATTAGTTTTAATAATAGAATTAAATGTGCATAGAAGCAATCAAGAATGAAAGGGAATATATATATATATATATAATCTAATGGAGTAAGGGTTTTTAAAGATACACAGGCCAATTTTGGAAATTCTAACGTGAAAAAAATTATGATCTTTAAATTAAATATACAAACTTTGATCAGTTACATGGCGAGTTATCAGCCAAATTAAAATGCAAAAAGAATGATGAAATCACAGAAAATATGATCACAATGAAAATGCAAGATTGTCGAATAATTGTTCATTGTGATAAGAAATATCCAGAACAGGGTATTTCAATGATTGATGAGAAATTTAAACAGGACTATTTCAAAAACTAGATTTGAAGATTGTTGTATAGAAAAAGGATTTAATGGTGATGATACTCAAAGGAATTTTAGAAATGTAACGAATAATAAGAAACGGATAAAATTCGCCAAGTATAATTAAATACTTTTGAAATAATAGAAATTAAAATTACGCTTATTCAACAATAGATGTACAGAATGTCTATGAGAATTAATCCCTTTGAATTCATTTTCTAAGCTTTTCTGACACAGATTTTCTGTGATGGTACAAGCTGTGATAGGAAACTTGCACTTTATAAAATACGTTATGTGCTAAAAAAATTCCTTTTGACAATTTAAGATATAGCTTATTATTAAACATAAAAAAAGCAATTAGTATATATTTTTTTAAAGTAATTATGACCTGGAATACTTTCTCCACAAATGAAATCTTATTATCATGTTATTCAAAGAGAACTGTTTTTTGACAAGTTGTACATTTACTTATGAAAAGTTTTTGTATTTGTGACGAATTAAAAATTTAAAAATACAGGATATTTGAAAAAGTAGTTTTATCAATAATTTGCACACCTACTCGTAAATATACAATTAAAGTAAAAAATCGATAAAAAATTGAAACAAAAAATTAATCATCTGATTACTTTAAAGGAGAAATAATGTTTTCAAACGCAACTAATAATGCGATAATAATATAAAATGCAATAATTTAATGAACATTAAAAATCTTTTTTAAAAAAATGTTATTTCCCGAAAGATTAATTTTCTATATTTTTAGGTGCATAAATATATTTTTTTCACCTCGTATGCACTGCACGAGGAGAATTTTTTTTATTCAACAAAAAATAAAATTTTTTTCCGATGTAATCATAAGGCTGTTGTTTTAATTCATTTTTTTTTGTTTCGTTGTTAAAACACTTTAAGAAGTTTAAGTTTTAAAATAATGTTTTATTTAGTATTTATTCTTCAAATTCATGATATTACATGCGAATTATTTTTTTGAAACTGGAGTTTGTTTTTTTTTTTCTGTTTTAAAAGTATAATTTTTATAATAAGCTTATTATTTCTGAGGATTAAATGATGGATATATGTGTTATAGAAATATGAAGTGTTTTCTAAAATAATAAATGCTGCAATTTGGTAGATTACACAACGCTTTTGGTTGTATGGCAGCTATACGCTTCTACCTGGAAGTGAAGGATAACCAACTTTTGATCAAGCCCATTGCAATTTTAACGTTGCATTTTTTATTATATATAGAATTTAAATAAATAAAAAAGATCATTAATTAATTTAATTTAAATAAGAAACTAAAAAGGAAATTTGCTAGTGATGTTTGAAAAGATTTACCATTTGCAAGCAAATAAAATAGAGAAATGGTGTGACACCATCAAATGAAGCTTACAGTAATGCCGCTTCAGAAAAGAAAAAAAATACACTATACTATACGAAACTTTAAAACAAAAAATAATAAATGAAACTTTAAATATAATGCATGTGCACAAAAACAAGCTTTGACATAAAGCTAAATATGTGTTGCAATTTGTTTTATTAATTTATAAGTTATACAGTTTATACACACATACAGTAATGCATTAAACTTACAGTAATGCCACTTCAGAAAAGAAAAAAAATACACAATACTAAGCGAAACTCTAAAACAAAACAAAACAAAAAATACTAAACGAAACTTTGAATAAAAATTTAAATATAATGATGTGCACAGAAACAAGCTTTGACAAAAATTACATGTGTATTGTAATTTGTTTTATTAAATTATAAGTTACATTACCCATATTCTTTGGTGCATAACGTATGTGTATATATGTGTTGTTATAAGTATTACACATTTTCTTTAGTGTATCGTTAAAATTTGGTACATTATTATCCAAATACCAAATTCTCTTAATTATTATTAACACATTTCATTTAGTATTGAAAAAGAAATTAGAGAAGGACAAAATATTGTTATAAGCACTATACCTTATAAGAAAATCGCATCATATACTGTAATCTATTTTTGATTTTTGATTTAAAATTTGGATTTGGATTTTTGATTAAAGATTTGGATTAATTTTTTTGGGTTTCTGATTTATCTAATAAACTGTTGCGTTATTTTTATATGACGTTTAAAAATATATTCCCTAGTATGTCACAGTTTGAAGCATTAAATGTATTTGGTAAAAATATTTGGTCATAAATTCGTAATGACAACAGCATGAGAGGAAAATATTTGAAATATATAACAAGTATATTCTTATGTAACATGCTTTAATATTTTTATTATAAACTATTAATTCTAAGAATAATAATTCAGAGAACTTGGTATTTAGATAATATTATATTAAATTTTAACGATACAACAAAGAAAATGCGTAATACTTATATACAACACATATATGTGCTATACATCAAAGAAGTGTAATGTAACATATAAATTAATAAAACTAATTACAACATAAATTTAATTATTGTTAAAGCCTGGTTTGTGCACATGCAATATATTTACATTTTTATTTAAGGTTTCATTTAGCATTTTTTAAAATTTCATTTTTATTAAAAGATTAGTGTGAATTTAATTATTTGCACTAAATTTCGGTAACCTTAAATATACATATATTAAAATCTATCAGTACATACCAAAAGAGAAAATCATCTCAACATATTTTCGACGCATAATTTATTGCTCGAAATATATTTAACTGTTTAACACAACGCAGATTGACAGGGACTCACTCACACTGACTCAGCAATGACTGAGTGAATGATACTGATTATTTCCAAATAGTTAACTATTATGAGTATAAGAATTTCATGCTTATCATGCTACATAATGATAAAAAAAAATAACGTAAAATTATCCTAAAAAAAAAAAAAAAGATTGATCAAACTCATCTAGAGATTATTAAGTAGTTTAAAAGGACACATAAAGTTTAGAAACGTAAAAAAGATAACATTTTAAAAATTCTTAATGATTATATTATTTTACTTAATATGAGAAATTTTACAATTTTTAATTATTTCTGTTTTTTATGCATTAGCATTTTGCTTTTTGATAATACATTCAGAGGCTGCTGAAAATATAAGAAAAAGTTTTGTATGTATTGGGAATTAAAACAAAGGCCTGCGAGATTTTTTTTTTTTTTTATAAAATGTAGGTTTTTATAAAATTACAATCATGTAAACAGTTTTACATGTTGAAATGATGGGCATGTTTAATAATAATAAAATGCAGTACAAAATAAACATTAGAATGAAAGGTCAAAAGTGGACATTAATTTTTCATGAAAGCAAGTATATTAAAAACAATGTAGAGACATGAAAAAAAAAAAAAAAAAAATGTAATGTTAAAAATAATTTTCCCTCAATTTTTAAAAATTTTTTTATTTGGTAGAAATCAATTTGCCTTGATAAAATTAGCACTATACATATTAAATATGCAGAAAATTGGAAAAATATATTTAAACTATAATGATGATTTATTCATGCAGTTTTTAAATAAGCAATTAATTTTATTTACTAAATTAGTTTTTTTTCAGCTACATAAGTTTTGAGAATTAGAGAACTAAAGATTATTATAATTAAAGAAGAATTAAGAATAAGATTTAAAATACAGAAATTATAAAATATATTTATTTCATATTTAAAACTACAATAAAATTTATGTATGAAACAATCCAAAATATCTTTTGTTAAATTTCTAAGGGTTTCATTAAATCTTGAACGCTTAATGCAATTTCAAATTTACAAAAGCCAAAATGTCTATCTTTACAAGACCTGAATGTGCTATATCTTCACATGTATATATATATATATATATCAGGGCCATAGGTAAATATCGAATATTCTATCAAACATTAAAAAATACAATATCTGAGAATATATATATAGAGAGAGAGAGAGAGAGAGAGAGAGAGAGAGGTTATATATAAATACACATATCTATGTATATTGCAGACATTGCATTTAGAGACGGAGATTCGATAATGATTTTCATAGTGTAAGTGATCACTTCTTATCAATAGTTGGGATGTTTGTGAAAATTTTCAGTAGTTTTCTTAGATGTGGACAGACATCTAAGACAGACATTCTTAGACATCGTCACATTATATGCTAAAAATGTGGTAAATTTCTTCAAATACATGTACGACTGCCTTTCTCTCAAATTTGAGAACTTTTTCCTGAATTTATGAAAGCTTATTTTTAAAAATCTTATTTTCATTGTTGGTTTTGATTTCATTAATGAAGTGCTGATTGTTCACACAAGCACTTAGTTTAGGTGACCCCATATAAATCTGAGAACTGCGGAGGCCGGAGATGTTTTGAAATGGGGAAGTCTGTAAAAAAGTCTGTGAGAAACGACGTTGTCTCATTAGGTGTACAACGGGTTGTTCCTCCAAATCAGAAAAAAATTGTTCTTTCCAAGCAATAAACTACTGACTGTTGTTAAACATAGCTCTATATACTGCCGGATTAAAAGAATGAGCTATTATTCTTTGGCGGACACAGCGCACTAGACACAATTTTTTGGAGTAATATAGAGGACATCGAAAAACATATGTGAATTTTATATGCTGCATATTCCTTTTTTTTATTTATGATATATTCACTTAAATGAAACCAAGCTTCGTCTTTATTATATAACATAATCAAGTTTTTCTACTCCATTGATAAATGAGTAATCTGAGTCCAAAAAACAGTAGCGCAATCGCTTAAGCTGATAGGCTCTTTCAGTTCTTGAATGGAACGAACAGAGTAAGGATGAAAATGCAACTTCTGCAATGCTTTTTGCGTTCTTACTATAGTTCTGGAATGGTACGAGCAGGGTAAGGATGAAAATGCAGCTTCTACAATGCTTTTCGTGTACTTTTTATATGATACACTTGATTAGGATGCTAGATTCTTACATTCTTTATTACTGACTACAACATTTTATTCTTAACGTGGTCTATTTTGCTAGGACATAGAGCAGCTAATTTGTTTCTTATTGCGGAGCTTTTAGTTTTAAAAATTGGATTACAAATCAAATATTCGTTGCCTTATAAGTCTCTAAAGCATTAGAAAGGTCTCTTTAAGCACTTCACTAAATTTCTGAAAGAATGCGTTACGAATTAATTCTTGATGATGAACATTTATTCTGCTGGAGAAAAACTCATTTGATCTTGCAGCAAACAAACCGATGTTAAAACTAACAACATAAATTACACTAAAATTACAAATGAGAAAATACTGAATAGTTCTGATATTTGTTGAACAATTTGCCATTAATGTATATTTCGGAATTTTTCACAATTTTGAAATTTTGAGTTACGTTTTGATTATCCTTCGATTATTATTTCGATTTCAAAGCATTTTTCATTTTTCTTAAGTTATCTCTTATTTCCTTCCTTTTTTTGTGTGAATGAACAATATCATTAAAATAATCAAAAAGTATTACTATATAAACAATACTCTTTAAGATACTATATATTTCTAATTTGAAATGTAATAGTGAAAAATTCTGTATTTATTGTTTTAAATAAATGAATTACAAAACGAAGAAAAACTCGATGACATTTTATAAATTTTTTTCTAATAATATAACACCGCTTTAAAAAATTGTTACTTCTTGATGAAAAAAAAAAAAAACAATTGAAGCATTTTAATTTTCGTAAGTGTATTACTATACTGTTCTGAATTCATTAAACGGTTTTCCTCTGGGAGTTCAGATAAAATTAAAAAATATATATAAAACTGTGTAAAACCTTTTTTTTTTTTTTTTTGTACAATTTGATAAAGCAAAATTAATTACCCAAAAATACAATTTTACAAAGTGTTTTATGAATTAAATTTTTATTTGTTTACTTTAGTTTCCAGAATACAGACATATGTCTGTTTTACAAAAATAATGAAGAAAAATAATATTTTTCATATTTTATTTAGGAAAACAATTACATCAATAATTTTTATTTAATATAAATTCTTCAATTGCAAGGATAATTTATAGAATGATAAAGATCGTTTTGCAACACAAGAATGTTAATAGCGTAATTCCTAATAGACAAGCTTATCATATGAAAAAGTTTATTTTGTTAAAGATTTATATTTCGGAACATAAAAGAAAAATTGTTCTTTATTCGGAACATAAAAGAAAAATTATTAAATTTTTATATTAGCATAAGAAATTGTATTCATATGAAAACTATAAATCAGTCATAAAAGTATTCGATTACTTAATAAGTTTTGTAAATGCAATTGTTTAAAAGCACAAAATGCTGTAAACCTTAAAGCAGATTTTTTCAATCAACCTTTAAAGGTTGCAAGCTCTGATACTGTATATAAAAATTAAAATTAATAAACTAAAGAACAGAGTATTTCGGATTCACTAAAAGACTATCTCAAAACTCATCAAAATATTCAACCATTTGCCTTAAAAAAAAATACAGATCATTAACAAAAAAGCAACAGATAAACTATTTCTTAAAGCTTCTTTTTTCGTAAATGGCAATTTCTTCAATTCATTTATAATTAGCATGGAAACGCTTTCGGAAAAAGATTATTTAAAGCCCGACTCGTGGCTCAGTACCAAAGTACGCCACTGGTGAGCATTGGGGCGGAGGTGCAATCCGCTGATGGCTTTTTGTAGACACTGTTTCTAAAACGAGTAGAATCGATGACGTTTGATGCTCATAATCTTGCCTCGTTAGTCGGACTACCTGGTGGGAGTTTTTCGGGTTTTCTAGTAATCATACGCCCATACGTAAATACGGGATAGTTCCTCTAAAAGTCTTCGCGGCAGGTATTGCCTTCCTTGTTCAGCGACACGGAGCCAAGCCAGACTTCTACCTACGGGTACTCCATCACAACAGAAGTTGCCCATCATTTCCCTCCTTCTTCTTCCTTTTTCTCCTTCTTCTTCCTGATACGACAACAACAACAAAGAGATTTAAAAGTCGACTTTGATGCAGTGTAAGCTTCTCTTATGACAGGGTGGGAATTTTCAAGGCCATATTATTCAGCCGACTATTGCAGAGGAAAGTTCATTGTTATTATATTAAGTTTAAGTACTACGTTTATAGAATTTAGGTTCTCTCGCCTCAATTTCTTTCTTCCATGTTTTGAAAAAAAACTTAACATTTTACAGTATAAATATATTTTTGGCTAAGTTTTCGGTTTTCTCTCCCTCTCAGCTTTTCGATATTGTCCTTTTTATAAAATTCTTTTTGTTTTGCCTTGAAAAAAAAAGAATCTATCCTTTTCTTGAAGTCAGTCCATGTACTGAAAAATCATTCAATAAGTTTTAAAAAAAGATGATTCTTTATTGGAGCAAAGGCGAGAGAATATGGCGGATGAATCATAATTTTCCCACCAAATTTTTTAGAAAACTCAATAAGTCTTGCATTGTAACATTTGACATTTTGATGCTGTAGAAACACACACATATTTTGTATGAATGAAGATTTTTTCTTTCAAAAACATTTTTAAGTGTCTCGGTTGCTGAAAGTAAACCTCAGGGATTGTTGTTTTATTGTCATCTAACAGCTCATAAGGAACAATTCCTTTCACATCCCCTCGTACATCAAAAGAATATTTTTGTGAATGCAGACCACTTCGAGGTTGTTAGATAGACTTTGAATTATGCTTAAGCTATTGTCTTTTACGCTTGACATTATTATAGATGACCCATTGATTTATTTGAAGTTGAATTGGTGTTATTGTTTTTGTAACAGTCACTACAACCTGATAGTAAGAATCTGATTTTGTTTTTTAACAAGTCGTTCATTATATTTATTATCTCGATAAGCTGTTTTATTAAAGCAGGGGTCTCCAAACTTTCCAGCCTTCGGGCCATATTGTTTACCCAGTAAGTACCATGGGCTAAAACCGTTTTGATTTTTCTGCCCTTATCTATAATTTCTAGACTAGTCGCCGAGAACGCACTCTGAGCGAGCATACACTTGCTAAATTCGCTTGATTCTCAAAAATGAAGTACGCAAAGAATGTTAACTAACCGATGTTAACTAAAGATCTAAGTTAACCGATGAGCAACTTAAATCTCTTTTAATAATTGGTACAAGTAAAATTGATCCAAGTCAGTGAAAAATCACAATTACATAAATCTCATTAGTATTTTTTTTTTTGCAAGCGGATACCAGCGGTTTCATTCGTGTTAATTTAGCTTTTCCGTTCCTAACAGATTTTCAGGATAAAAATCCTATGTTTGATTCAGGATATATAAATTCCAAACATCGGTATACATACATATGCGATACTCTTTACCCCAACATAACTACCGAGGGTAACCGCGGGATGTTCACTAGTTTATGATGTTAGTGGGATTCATTTCAATTATTTGTTAGTTGTTATGCTTAAGTTAAATTTTCTGCGTATTATGCTTGTCATTAAGCTTTACCTAGCAAGTAAAAAAAACGAGTTATTATCATTCTGTGTTTTTTTATCCAACTTATTACAGCAACAATAAGCTATTCGCTGTCGCAGGCCGGATTGATGACACTGGTGGGCCGGATTTGGCCCGCGGGCCGTAGTTTGGAGGCCCCTGTGTTAAAGAACAGCTTAAAAAAATTAAATTTTAAACACTAGTTTGGGATGTAATAAACTTAAGTTCCTCTATTGTTTATGCAAAGCGTGAGAACATCTTTCCCATCAGTTTCCTTGTTTTGCTTCTTTATTTATGTTGCCATCAAAAATTAAAATCTATTGTCATTAAAAATTTAAATATTTAAATTTTTAAAGGAACTCCCGAAATAAGTCCATAATGCTTGATTTTTGAATTTTAAATCACTTTTATCTTTTCCCAGTGATTTTAATTTTCCATTTTCCAAGTCAATGTTTACTATAATTCTACTACATTTAGCAAGAAATTCTAAACAGTTAAAAATGAATATTTACTGTTAAGTTTTTAAATTCAGTTTCTTTTCTTCTAAAAAAAGCTTTCTGTTTTAGACTTTTTGATATATTTTTTCTAGTTTTTAAACTTAAAATTCTAATAAATACAAAATTTTGATATTAAATATTATCATTAATAAATTTGTGAAATGCAAGATGAGCAATTAAATATAAAGTACAAAATGTTTTTGCTTTTTTATTTATTTTTTTACTGTTTATTTTTTCATTCTCTTACATCAGAGTATGAATATATATACTATCATTAAAATGATTTTTTTGTTTGGTTTGTTAACTATATTTAACTCATCATATATTTCAAAGTGATAAAAAAAAGCACTCCATAAATTCATAAATACTTTTGTGAAATACATTTTCTACTAATGAATGAAAAAGAATATATTTGTAAGCTGATAGATGAAGTGAAATAACTCTTGAAATTCATAGACGATTTTCTTAAAAATAAAAAAAAAATTATTAAAAATAATCCATTTTTGTTTTGTTTTAACTATATTTAACTCATCAAATATTTCAAAGTGATAAAAAAAGCACTCCATAAAATCATAAATACTTTTGTGAAAGACATTTTCTACTGATGAATGAAAAGAATATATTTGTAAGCTGAGAGATGAAGTGAAATAACTCTTGAAATTCATAGACGATTTTCTTAAAAATAATAAAAAAAAAATTATTAAAATGATTCGTTTTTGTTTTGTTTTAACTATATTTAACTCATCAAATATTTCAAAAACTGTAATAAAAAAAGCACTCCATAAAATTGACAAATACTTTAGTGAAATACATTTTCTACTAATGAATGTAAAATAATATATTTGTAAGTTGAGAGATGAAGTGAAATAACTCTCGAAATTCATAGACGATTTTCTTAAAAATATAAAAAAAAATTATTAAAATGATTCGTTTTTGTTTCATTTTCACTATATTTAACTCATCAAGTATTTCAAAGTGAAAAAACACTCCATAAAATTAACAAATAGTTTAGTGAAATACATTTTCTACTGATGAATGAAAAAAGAATATACATGTAAGCAGTTAGATAAAGTGAAACAACCTTTGAAATTCGCAGATTATTTTCTTAAAAAAGAATAAAAAAATCATCATATTTTTAAAATTAAAGAAAATATGCGGCACCACCTAATAAAAACACATTTTATCATTCGAAAACCCGATCATGGGGGAAAGCGCGAGTCGAAAAGAATATAAAAATTCTCTTTCTGCTAAAGAGGACATTAAATTTTGCTCCTTGTCGAACACTGCGATAAAGTTTATCCGGCAAAAATGGCAACGTAAATAAAGAAGCAGAGTAACGAAACCTGGTGGGGGAAAGGGTATTCTATCACTTTACGTAAACCGTAGCGGGACTTAAGTTTATTGCCGGCCAAGCTGGTGTTCGAATCCGCCCAAGAACTACTGCTTAGAAGTCGTTGTGTGTCCGTGATAAGAGTGGCTAGAATTTATGTCCCTATCCTCAGCCAGATGTCGCCAGATCAGTTTTGAAGAGTTCAATCTTCTTCTTGTTAGAAGAGTTTTGAAAAGGGTTGCCGTGTTCGTGGGTACCAATGAGCTATCGCCAAAATGCTCCAGTGCTCTTAACGGTTTTCTAGGTGCTGGACTTCTGAAAACGGAAAACACTTCAAGTTATGCTTAATGGTTGTGATAAATGATTCTTGAAGAATGTTTTGAAACAACCATGTTAAATAATACATTAAATATTTTCTTTTTTTGTTTCTCATTATTTTATTAACTATTAATAAATATATATTTTCTTTCTGGTCGAGTGGCTAGCACTCTGGCTCTCGGTACCACAGGTTTCGGGTTCGAGTCCCGGCGGTGCCATGGATGTTTGTAGTGGTTCGAAATCCACTTTAAGCCGTAGGTTCCGGTCTTATTTGACTGATGAGCGTTGGACGTAGAGCTGACAACCCTCCCCGTAAAAAGAAAACGTCTCGAAATCTACCAGTAGGTAGTCGGCCTTGGCCCCCACTGGGCTGTTGAGCCAATAATGCTGATGATATTTTCTTTCTTGAAAAGGGTTTGATTGGTTAAAGCAGGGGTGGCCAACCCAAAATGATCTTGCAGGCCGCTTTGGAAATGCATCATAACTCCGCGGGCCGCATATAAAATTATATATCCCCATATTAGATTTAGACCCACTGTAGACATTTATTTGGAGTGAAAATTCAAACATAATGAGTTATTATTTTTGTGTTTACTATTATTCTAACATGTAAACATTGATAATATAATAATAATGATACTAAACGCACATTATAAAGAAATATATATACTAAAAATGTAATATAAAAAATATATAAATATAAACGAAATAAAAAAATGAAATCATTAAAAATATTTATTTTACTAGTGCGATATTTGTTTCTCCACTCTTTTCGCTTAGCTTTTGCAAGGCGATCTCAATTTGGGTATTTGCACATCGTAATGGTGTTGCATCCGTTATGTTTGAAAGTGTTTTGTGTTTGGTAAATTTCATTTTCGAAAAAAAAACGATTCGCCGGTTTAAGCTGAACGAAAAGCGCTAACAACTTGAACTAAGAGTCTGGTTTGCTTGCTATTAACAATCAACTGTGCGTATCTAGGAATGGTCATTGATTTCCCTTTTAAAGTGAAACATAGAACCTGTTATATTAGATGTTCCAAAATGCAGTTCGCAAAATATAATTTAATTATTCTGAGAACTCATAACTGGAAACTCATAAATAAAATAGGCAATATCTGTGATATATCCGCAAGAATATTATTTTAAAATCAAAGTTAATTTTTCTTATAATTTCGGCAGTTAATTTTTGATCATATATATACACACATAATGTATTTTTTAATACATTAGTTTCCACTGACTTTGACCATTCTGAAATAAATATATTTTGTAAAAGTATGACAAATCTCACTGTCCGGAAAAATATTCAAGACGGGCTGCATGCGGGCCGTGGGTTGGCCACCGCTGGTTTATAATATTGCTTTGTAAACCCCCCACGAGTTCAATGTGACATTATTCAAGATAAATAGTACAAATTGTTGCTTAGACAGGATATTATATTCACATTTGATACTATTTTACCACATGATAGTTGAATTAATCGAATCAAATCTACAATCCTTTTGGAAATGAATTCTTTGATCTATGGGACCCTTGAGGACCAGTCGAAGACCCCTCAATTTCTGAAATACATGCCGAGAGGTTTCAATTATTAAACTATTCCCCTTTCAAATCAGCCAGAGACTATATTAAAAGGCATCTGCCTTTTAAATAATACTGGTATATTCAGAAGTATAAATGACTATAAGCCGTACTCTACTTATTTACTGTCACAATTTACATTAATTTCATTATGGTAAGTTGTTTAAGGTTATAATGTAAACCATTAGAAATTATTATCTACACGTTGTTGCTTTTGAACGCCGGCTGATGTCCGTCCCCTCTAGAAATGGGGATATTAGCTGATTCTGCTTTACTTGACTGGGGACCTACTATTCCTCACGCACAATTTTGAACATACATCTGAGGAAGAGAGAGGTTAGTATACATTTCCTCAAATCAAATAGAAGAAAATCGAACCTATAGATTTCAACTATCCTGTGAATAGATATGAAACTATTTAGTTTGGCGAATTTGAAACTATAACCCGATTTTTGGGAGTTTTTTTGGCGAGTTTTAACCCCTTCCTCTTCAGCTTGAAAACTAAATTGCTATCCACCAGGTCCCTCTGGCTCTATTATTTAGCTTGTTGAACAGACAATAATTTATCATAATTACAACCAAAACAAATTTCATTTAAAAGAAAAAAGCATTCTAACAACAAATCCTCACATAACCTTGAATTATAAGATGCAGTATAATAAATTATTCAGACATTATGCTCTACAAAACGAAACGATCCAATTACAAATTAATGATTCTGAAATCATTTAAATAACTTTATTCGAACTTTGTTTTTATATTAAAGACAAATGATAATTATTTGCAGTATTAATAATATCAAAAACACTTTGAATACAGTATGAAAAATTCATTACATTTATAATTTGGATTTTTGCGATAAGGATTCATAAAAGTTTATCAAAAGAATCTTATTACAAGAGGAGACATTATTAACATTTCTAAACATATTATTATTTAAATATAATATTAGGAAAACATTAGAAAAATGTAAATAAAATATGTTTTACCGGCTTCTGGCCACAAATGAAAGATCTGGCTGAAATGAAAGATTCAATGTTTACCATTTGTGTCTGTGTAAGAGATTGTAGCAAAACACATCAGAATTGAGCGGGAATTCTTTCAACCTATTTTAAACAAAACTGCAGCAGATGCAAAAGATTGACGAACAGCTGGTTTTGACCTTTCAATATGATTTTTCAAAACAATTGAAAAAAAAAGAGAGGATTCGAACAGAATTTGATTTTTTCATCCTATCTTGTGCTAGATGTGTAGGAGGTTGCGGAAACTAACTGGAAGAAAAAGTACATACAAATCGCGTATGCTTAAATTTTGTCAAGAAAAGAACCGGAAAATAAAAAAAAATTCTACATTTTTTTGAAAAAATTGAAAAGGTGTATTTGAAAATAATAAATTATTCAGACACCTTTGAACGTTATTTAACTTAAGTTCTTATTATAGAATAAATATTAAAAAAAGCAATTTTTAAAGTATATATATTTTATGTAATGATATAGTTTTACAGATCATCACAATATTACTATTGTTATATTATTTATTTATTGTAAAAAAAAGAAATGGAAGGATGTTTCTGAAAAAGGCTTATAGCTATAAAGATTCTTCACACGTATTTTTTAAAAATATATGTTATGTATATAATATATATATATATATATATAATATATTTATTTTACATGTATATAAAGTATATGCATAAATATATTTCTAAAAATATATGTTCTATTATAAATATATTCAAAGCTATTTAAAATTAAAATATGAAAATTAGATTTATTGAGTTGAGATTGGTTGGTCAGGTGTTGTTTTATGTTACAAGAGCCATTTGTTGCCAAGCAATTTAGTATTTGATAAACAAATATTTTATTAAAAATGGACTTGAAACTTAGAGATAAATAACTATATATGTAGTTATTTATCTCTAAATATAAATATATATATATATATAATGTAAAACAATGTACACCCTAATAACAAAGTAATTCATAAAACTTTACCATTATAACTTTTAAAGCCTTTTTTTTTTCCATTAAATAGATGTGATATTTTTAAATGATTACTCAAACATCTCGTTCTTTGTTTCGGAAACATTAAACAAATTCGATATCGAGTTGAAAAGAAAGATATTATATCACGAACTAATAATTTAAAGCGATTATCTGATTATTTAGACAGAATGTTTTTGTTTTTGATTGCAGTGACAAACCATGTGATTGTTATCTAAACAATCTTTTAATCACCCATTTAAAATGGAAATATCTGTTAATACCAGCAAAGCGTTTTTTATTTTTGTGATTAGAAGTTCCTCGTTGTGTGATGCATAATGCGTGTATGAAATAAATTACATCACAAAAATTAGTTTTTAACCGTTTTAGTGATTCAATATCTAGTTTTTTTTTGCAATTTTCACCAGGATTTGCTATTCATAAAATTCAATAGAAATTTTTGATTTTATTTTATTATTTAATGCTTAAAAATATTTATCTGTTCTACTGTATACTTAATTTTTTTACTTAAATTTTGGTATGATATTACTTGCTTTATATAAATACAATTGAGTATTTTTTGCTCATTTTCATCAAATCTATCGAATTTTATAAAATTTGTCTATTTCTTTTTTCACAATTCTCTTGATTAAATATATAATTTTATACCAGAAACTAAGAGGAATTATAATTATTTTTGACATCTTCGCCCTATTTTTTAGTGATTTCGCTTTACATTGAGTATAATAGTACATTTACAGTTGAGTTACATTTAGGTATCTTAAAGTTATAGCTTTAATAATATTAATTTTAATATTTTGAGATTTATATAAAAAGAAAATAGGACATTGAATTTTATAGTCAAATTTAAGAAATAACAATTTAATAATTTTCTCAAATTTAATAATAATATAAGAAATAATATTAGGTTAAGCACATGTTTTTATATTAAAATTTAAATTCACATATTAGCAATATTGGTTAGATCCCATTTTAGGTAAACCTGCTTCGACAAGTCACAAAATCAACGATGTTTATCAAAATTTGATATGATATTTATAAACATTTCAGAAAATGCAGCAATCTTGTTTATAATTACTTGGCTGTTAATTTGCTTGTTTGGCGAGATTTTGACATCTCCAAGTCACCGATTGTTTACATTTCACCAAGAGATGGTATATATTAATATTTTATTACAACTTAAGAAGTAAAATTGAAATTATAAGAAATTATTATTAATTTAAACTCTTTCTTTTCTCTCTCTACATATAAATGTTCTATTTCCAAAATTATGGACAATTGTAAAAATGTTTTAATTTTATGGCGGTATTAAAACTAAGTTACTTTATGAAATGAAAAAAAAATTGAAAACCAATATTTGTTAATATTTTTAATTTATAATATTTATTTAAAGTATATTGTTGATTTTGTTAGTGAATAATGACTTTATTTGTTTCGGCTACTGTGTGGTTTTAGGATTATTAGTTTTTTATTCTTCTTATGGACTTATTTTCTACGAATTTATTTTTACAAAACATAAGATAGCCAGAGTAATTAATTTAAAAACTTGCTACTTTTATTATGATGTTTTGTTACGCAATTCCAAATACTTTATTATTATTGTGCATGAGTTATTTATGCTCATAGTTTGATGTAATTAAATTCCAACATTTTTACTTCATTAATTATACATCTTTAATATTGCAAATGGTGATTATGTTATTGAGATAAATATATTTATGATCCCTTTTACATAAATAATCTTTTTCAAAAGTGTGTTATTTATTACGATAAAAACAAATTGTGTGATACAGAATTACCTTTTATGAAATTCACACGTTTGTTTATTAAATAATTAATTTGTGCGTTATTGAATTTCAACCTGTTAAAGGTAAGTTTGTAATAATAAAATTTTTTCTCAGTACATTTTTATAATTGGCGAATAAAAAAAAATAGCATATTTACTCTGGGGTATGTAGTAATGATAAATACAATAGCTTGATTGATACACAATGTTCTGGAGTAGTTACTTCCTACACCACTACCATCATACATAATACTTGTTTCAATTGATTAAGATAAACAATGGAACCAGGTGTTGCAAAACAGCCTGTTTTCCTACTAACGGGCTAATAGGAAAAAAAGAAACGTTGTTCTGCACTTCTGAAAATGAATTAAAACGAATGATGTAATATAGTTTTTCTTCTATGTGCCTGATTATTTCTGTTTTTAAAAACATCTTTTTGTTTTTTAAAGAATACATTACTTTGTTGAAAAAGAACACATTAGAGCTGATGGGTTTTCTTTCATAGGTATTGAAACGTCTCGATCTGTATTAGATCTATAATGGCTTCAAAATGAGGGCCACTTTCAGGTTTTTGGGAACACTTCAATTTTATTTACAAGCACATTATATATATATATGCAGATACAGATCTGTGGTTTATAATAATTTATTATTTACAAACAATGAAGATTAAAGATTTAAATTTCATTCACAACACGATTAAATCATACAGCTCACTCAAGGTCATAGATTTTCAGAGTTCTCGAGCCTATGTCGAATCTAAAAATTGTGGTCTGCGGCAGACCTTAATTATCCCACGGCGTGAAACACGAAATTACAAGGGGCTCACTTTGTAAACAGGCGGAATCTCCGGGCTATAGAGGCTCCGGGCCCTTTAGAGGAAAAAAAAAAAAAAAAAAGAAAAACTATTTTGTTCGACTCTCCGCAGAATTTTCTCTCTTCGTCACCAAAAACCTCCTCCTAAGACAATCCTTCAAGAGGGGGAGGGTCAACTTCCTCACTTCTCATTCTAGTAGACAATTCTCAGTCCGTGGTCTATCACCAATCACAATGGAACAACTCATAGTAGATTCACATTCAATCTGTAGTTGCTTCTGACATGTGAAAGTCGCATAGACATTAGCTAATTTCCTGAGTCTCATTATACATGATACCGAATATCTGTTATCAGATTTGAGTGACATGCTGTTATTTTATGTCAAATAACATACATTCCTCTCTCCTGGGAATGAAATGCCAAAACTCTTTTAGTGAAAAAAATGCTACAGTATAAAAATCCACATTACTAATCTCAGTGTTATGGAAGAAAAAAAAAAAGATCTATCTATTAAAAACTAATCTAGTATTCAAGCGCATTCATTATCTGTACACTGAATACAAAATTCAATAATTTAAGGGAATTTAGGTTTAAATTTATCAGATGATCCTATGTATCTTTAAAGTAATTATGAAATTTATCAAGGAATAGAATGCTTCAAGTCTTTAATATTACATTAGTATAATTGTTACATACCTTTAAGACTTCGCCACAATAAAATTAAGCATTGTTTTTCATAATCACTTTTATAAGATATTATTTTTATGACAATACTTTTTATCATTAGATTTTTCAATCTTATTTTCAAAAATCACTGAAATTTCTATAGGTGAAAAAATTCTAAAAGAACAGCAAATCTCCTTTGAAGCCTCAAAAAAGCGATAAGTTACAAAAGATGGTAAGCGTCCACGGAGACGGATTCATTGATCATTAGAAACACTCGTAAATTCTAAGCTCTTCGCATATCCACAGCTGGTGGCACGTGTAAATTGCTCTGTCGGCCACAAAATTCTACTAGCTTCCCTTCGGTTTTAAATGTATAAGGCCATTTGTCGAAAACCAAGAAACACGAGAGCGAAAGGGAGAAAGAGAAAAGAAAAAGGTCCCAAAAAGGGAAAACTCTCGTAAATTTTACCGAATTCCTGCAATGTCGTCTTCTTTTATTCTCTTTTCCCGTTCTTCAGCGACCGTAAAGATATGTAAATAAACTGCAACTGTGTTTCAATGGCCCTGACAAGCAAAACGGATGGCTTTTTATTTTGTTTTTTTTTTTTTATGTCGTTTTGCTTTTTTCAGATCTTATATTTATTTTTTATTTTTTTGGGAGGTGTCCCTTTTGTGATATTTGCTGATTTTTTTTTTTTCTCGTTAAAGTTTTTACTGAAAAGTTTAAATATCAGTGATCAGGTATTGAAGAAGATATTATTTATGCAATGGAATGTTTTATGAGGAATTACTTCATTCTAATACGAATCGAACAAAAATAGATTTTTTTCATCCTCATATGTTTTCTTCGAATTAATTTTAAATTTGCAAATTAAAAAAGTATATTATTTTTTTCATAGTCCTGGCTATACAAAAATTAATCTTTTATCTTATTTATATGATATCATTGTTAAAGTATTTTATTGTTAGTAAAGTTAATTTAAAAATTAATTTAAATTTAAGAGGTTTACGATTAATTTATTATTTATTTCTATGTATTTGTTAAAATTATTTTCAATATAAAATTTTTTAAAGATGAATTAGCATTTATTCATTTTTGAATTTATTACAATAATGAACGAAACCACTTTTAAGATGTTAATGTCAGTTTTCCATAGAATAAATTTTAATTATCATTGTAATTTTCATTCATTAAATAAAAATACAGCTCAACAAGAAATAGTTTCAATTTAATTTCTGTATTATTTTGCATTTCTTTCTATCAATTTATTAAAATTTAGCAGTATTGATAAAGAAATTGTACTCTAATTAATCACGCTAAATAAGTTTGCGTTTTTATAAATAGTAAAATCGTATTTGAAATGATGCCAATTTACTGTCAATCTCAGCCTTATTTGAAGTGATATCAATTTACTGTCAATCACTGCCTTATTTGAAGTGATGTCGATTACTTACTGTCAATCACTGCCTTATTTGAAGTTATGTCGATTTACTTATTGTCAACACTGTCAATAAAAAGTTCATACTGGAATATAAAAAATGTTACAAAGTTTCAATATAAAATTTTAGAAATAATAGCTCTTTTTTAAAACTATAACTGATCTTAAATTAAATCCATAAAGTGCTTCCTCTCTAGATTTTGGCACATAATAAAAAGAGTTTTCTAACAATTAGCTTTAATTTTAGAAAAGCATGTAAAATAAAAAATTTAAAAGTGAAATAAAATGTTTGAAAATTTCAACAATATAAAATAGAATTCCAAGTAAGTAAGTTGATAAAATATTTTGATGAATTCTGTAGAGTGAATTGTAAAATAATTTTTCGAATAAAATCTAAATAAATACTTTAATTTAGCAGAAAAAGGAGAATAGACAAATGTTTTCAAAACAATAGAAAAGGAGAATCTCTTAAAACGTTAACAAAATTTATTGATATAAGCAATATATATCTTTATTTCATAGGAATATAAAAAAAGTGTTACAAAGATGTTTTCTAGGAATAAAATCGTTTGTTAAAACTATAACTAATCTTAAATTGAATCAATAAAGTGCTACAAATGTTAATAGATTTTGACACATAGTAAAAATGTTTTCTAACAATTAGCTTTAATTTTAGAAAAGTATGCAAAATAAAATTTTAAATGAAATAAAATGTTTGAAAATTTCAAATATTCAACAATACCAATTAGAATACAAATTAAGTAAGTTAATCAAATATTTTGGAGGAATTCTATGAAGTGAATTATAAAATTTTTTTTTTCGAATCAAATCTAAATAAATACTAGAAAAGGAGAATAGAGAAATGTTTTCCAAAACAATTTCTTAAAATGTTAACGAAATTTATTGATACATGCATTATATATCTTTATTACATAGAAATAAAAAAGATAGGAATAATATCGCTTTGTTAAAACTATAACTGATCTTAAAATAAATCTATAAAGCGCATCAAATGTTAGTAGATTTTGACATATAGTAAAAATGTCTTGAATTAATTTTAATTTTAGAAATGCTTGTTAAATAAAATTTCAAATATTCAACAATACCAAAATGAATTCAAATTAAGTAAATTGATCAAATATTTTGATGAATTCTGAGAAGTGAATTGTAAAAAAAAATGTTCGAATAAAATCTAAATAAATACTAGAAAAGGGATAATACAGAAATGCTTTCCAAAACAATTCTCTTAAAATGTTAACAAAATTTGTTGATATATACAATATATATATATATATATATATATATATATATATATATATATTTGACATTTGTCAAACACATAAAAATATATTCTTTAAATTAGATAATTATGTGAAGTTTAGCAAAAGCAAGATAAGTTATACGAAGAGAAAAGCAAAGGAAGCAGTTCTAAGTATTTAGTTGCACCAATTGAATTTCGTTGAACAAATTGATTAGAAAATTTCAAGAACAATAAAAAAAAAAAAAATTAAAATTAGAATAATTGAAATGTTTTATTTTGTGATTCACTTTTGCCGTATACTTATCAACAAATGTAATGCTACCGAAAAACAAGGATTAATTTTTCGAATCAGACTCTTTTAGAAGTGAGAAACGAAGGCCATTGTAACTGCGACTTTAGCACCTCTTGAGTACAAACAGAGTCACGGAACTTCCTCTCCCTAGCAATTGAAATGATTCAAAACAAGTGAATTCTAGCAGACTTAAAAGTTTTGTTTCAAGCAAATTAATCTTGCTAAGTAAATTCAGTCTTCGATTTTCGACACGCTTTAACTTTCACTTCCGAAACTTCCATTGTTTGTTATAGCACGTTTGCTTTTAAATTCCAAACACTTCTCTCCAGAGATCGAGGGAGAATGATTTTAACTCCACGCGTTTTCTGTGTACTTAAGATAACAATTCATCGGAGATTGAGTTAACAAATGAAATGGGCCTCGCGCGAATTTGGAGTACCCAGCTAAGAAATTGCTGTTTGATGAATAATAATTTTCTCTTGAATACTAGGTTAAATAATTAAAATAATCCGTTCTTTACTGCTTTGTAGAAGTTAAACAATGGAAAAGTATTCAAAAACTTAAAAAGATTTATGGCTCACATTTTTTTAATGAAATAATATAATTTACATGTTAATTTTAAGAAATAACTGTTGAAAATCTGAAACCCTTTTTGCGGTTGTTATTACAGGAACAGTTAATAAAAAATATGAAAACTTTAGTTCATTTTAGTAGCCTAATGGCCAACTTTCTAGCACTCTTGCCTTTGGTATCATAAGCTACAGATTCGAATCCTGTTGGTGGTATGGATGTTTGTTAGTGGTTGGGAATCGGGGCCCGATGGCCGAGTGGTGCTCTCGGTACCACAGATTTCGGGTTCGAATCCGGGCGGTCCCATGGATTTTTGCAGTGGTTTGGAATTCACTTTAAGCCGTAGGTCCCGGTCTCATATGACCGTAGAGGGTCACAAGAGCCCAATCAGACTTCACACCACATCTTTCCCAAATTGTAAAGGGACAACTCAGCTTTAGACACAGTAATGTGATGTGGTGTAGTAGTTATTATTGATTATTGGTTATTATTTGTCGGGAACTGTTCATAAAAAAGTATGACAAACTTGAGTAAATTTTAAAATTTTTAAATTTAAAATTTAATATGTTATTGTTGTTCTAATGCATCTGGCGATGCAGAGACAATTAATTTTTATGTCATAAGCAAGGGCTGCATCGCTGTTACTCATTTAGCACTACCCAGAGGACACGTGTAGCTTGCGGATATGCTACGGAAGCGAGTAACACTACCCCTTCCCCCAAAAAAAAATTTAATATGTATATTGCCCGTTTTTTATATTAAGAGAAGTGCAATTAAATTTCAAAACAACATTAATGTCTCTTAAAAAAAACAACTGTACGTTGGTTTAAAACGGTAAAAAACAGAAACTACATCATAGCACAAAAGACACTTTTAATTTTTCTTAAAATGATAAAATTAAATTTAGCTACAAATAAAAAAATGAATTTTTATGAGTAACATGTCTGTAAATAACCTAGATATAGCGATTTCGTAAACTTCTAATGCATTTTGTTTTATATTCTTTCATTAAATTGTAGAATCTACGTATTAACATTTATTTGTTTATTTCTTACTCAGAAGTAGTATTCTGTAATTTATTATTGCATTAGTTACACTACATGTCTGCTGATAGTCGATTATTTTTATATAATATTAATTATAAAAACTATTTTATATTTTTTAAAAAGTAATTGAAACATTTATAATCTTCTTCTACTTCACAATTTTTTTCAAATGCTGTTCAACATTTTATGGACATACAGGGGTGATTATGAAAAACAACAACAAAGCCGCAACAACAATAACAACTATCCCGATATGTAAGCCACTAGTTATCATACGGTTCACAGAAACAAGAATACAATTTTAAACTCCAACAGTTTGATTTACAACGATAAAATTTAGGAAATTTAAAATGACAAGCACCTACCTTTTATTGAAATGCGTTCTCCGTTGTGAAAAAAAAAACCCACCATATTTAACATTGGAACGGTACCTGTAGCACGGAAATTGCCTGCGAAGTCAGACTACTACTACTACTACCCTACATCACACTGTGCCTAGAGCTGTGATGCCCCTTTGGGAATGATGTAGATGAAATTGAATGGACACACGATAGAGGCGGGAAAAATTTGCGAAGTTCACTTTTGTTGGTACAGACGCTGAATAATGAGGAAAAAGTTTTACAAAAACAGTAGAAAATATAAAAAATTGAAATTTAAAAGGGAAAAAATATGAAATACGAGAATATATAAAAATATGAAAAAAATACATAAGATAAATTATTAGAAAAATTTAAAAACAATTCAATATTATAAACACTGCATTGGAGAATATATAAATCAGAGAGCTGAAGGAATATTCACCAAAGCAATGAAAAGTGTATAAAAAGAATAATTAGAAAGAGAAGTAACAGCTAATAAAAAGTACAAGAATTAGTCAGTAGAAACAGATGATGCAAAATTATGAACACTGGAAATAAAAAGTCATGCAGATATTACACATGAAAAAGAGATAATATTCACATAAAAAATATTTGTATTATGTGGTATTCACATAAAAAATATTAGACAATGTGCAAATTAAAAATTGACATGCGTACGGAATAAAATAATAAATTGTTTCAAAATAAGTCTATACTAAATATACACACAAATAAATTATTTTATGAAGCAAAATTACCTTTTAATATACACGAGCTTAAATTATTTTATAAAGCAAATCATTTTAAATATTCAAACAGACTAAGAAGAAAATTGAAAACAACCAAAAAGCAAAAATAGAAAGCAAAAACATTTTAATGTGTTTTAGAAGTTTTCACTTTACTTCATTCACATACGATACTTTGCATGCTGCAGATGGTGGATAGTATTGTAGGACATAATATGGCAAGATGAATTTGTTGAACCTGATGTCTTATGGCATTTTCAAATCTGATGCTGTTTGCGGATTACAGGCATACATTTTAGATTTCTGGTATCCCCACAGCCAGAAATCCATCGGACATTGGCGGCAAGGGAAACATCAAACAGCAGGAAATATTTCTGTCCCCAAACTGTTGTGCCAAGAAACGTTTGGCAGAAGACCCTCTTAGGGGAAGGGGAGAGCATCTTGTATCCACACGACGTCAGGCAGAGTATCTTATTGTAGAGATATTGTTTCTGTTGCTTCTCTGTCCTTAAAGGTTGTTTTCACTGGTAATGGACTCAAAATAAAAACTCATACTCTGAGTGAACTGTAAATATTCAACTCTTTTATTCGAAAATCAAAACGCACTCTGCCGATATTACATTCTTTCTCCTTCCAACCAGCTCACGTCCATGCAAACAGGGGATGTTTATAATTCCTCTGGCGCCAATTTACACTTCGGATTTTTTTTACATATTATGCACATGGAACTATTTATCCATGAGTCAATATTCACTTTTTTTTTAGTCTGACTAGCTCCTGCGATTTTCGAGCTACTTTTAGCTACTATTACCATTGCAATGCTGTTTATGGTTTCACTGTGGAGAACATATTCCTATAAAAAGTAGGGATTGCTATTAGAAATTTTCTAAATTTTTCTGACTGTAGCCGTAACTGTTAGAATTTAAATGTTGTTTTTATATGATTCTTGAGGGCATATCTCAAAATGCCTTAAACCAAAATTTAAATTCAGTTTCTGTGAACGTTATGCAATCAGTAGCTCGTATATAGGGATATGTTTTTATAATCACCTTGTATATTAATGAATTACTTTCAAATATATTTGATTTTTCAATACGATTCAATGATCTTGTTTTTATGGCTTTAGAATTCGATGTTTAACTGTAGGAAAAACAAAAAAAAAATATTAAAGCATTTCAAAGCAAATTCATCATGGTTATCGAATCTAATGCAAAAGTTTTGTTTTTATTATTTTATTACTCTATATTAGTATTTGTAATCAGTAAAATGCTTTTAAATAGGAAAAAAGTTATAGCTTTTTGTGCCTCTTTGCTATCTGCGCGTGCCCTATTAACTTATTAATCGTGTCTACCGCTTTTAATGGTAGCATCACTTTGGTAAATGAATGCTGTTCCCTTGATGATGGGTATGAACGAACGGCGGAAATGATGCTTTTCGAGGTGATTTATTTAATCATATATTAGTCAAACATTAGTTAAAGCTGCCCCAGAATTCACTGAAAATAATGCTTCCTTTGGAAAAAGTCTGACAAATTGCAACTAGACAGTCCAGAACACTCTACCACAAGGTGGATCGTTGGATTTACCACAAAATTGCCATATACTGAAATTTCATGAGATGTTGTTTGAATAAACAAATTGATAAGAAAAACATTGAAAAAATAAAATTTTAAGGAAAAGTATTTAGAAAACTGAATTACATTAAAAAGCTACCTTCATTTCTTGAGATAAAATAATTTTTTTTTTTATTGTAAATATTTCTTTAAATGGACATTTTAAGAATATAATATTTTAAAATTTATACTATTAAAATCTGTTATTTATTTATATTAACATTATATTTTTATAGTTTATTTAATTTGACATTATGCTTAATCCTACTGTTAATTTTTTTCGGTTCAAAATAATTTTTATAGCTCTATGCTGATCAATAGTGACATTGTAATATGACATTGCTCTCCTTTTTCAACAAACCTGGCGGTGGTATGGATCTTTGTTTGAGGTTCGGAATCCATGTTAAACTCTAGGCCTCAGGTCTCAATTAGCCCAAAAGTTACTTATACAAAGTTCTTATTAAAATTTCTTATTAAAAGTTCGTATAAATAGTAGAAGTTCGTTAAAAATTTCCTTTCATTGATTTAATTGTCTAAATAAAGTCAGTAAAGTTCTAGACACTATAAATTTATTTTTTTATCATTAATAAACATTTAGAAGATTAAAAGAAGATTTTATTTAGAAGATAACATTTGAAGATTTTCTTAATGTCTCTATGACACGAGAACGATTGATTGCAATATCTGATGTATTTTTTATAAATTATAAACAAATATATATATTTAAATATCGTTCATAAAAATCCAAAAAAAAAACAATTTTCGGGCCATTCAATCATGGTATTTGAGTTAGAAAAATAGCTGAACAGGAAATAAATTGCTTGTAAGAATCGTTTGGTGTAACAAAGTGCATAAAATTGTACCATTCGTGTCCCACATCAATCATTCGATTGCCAACAGACAACAATGCGTGCGGCCTGGAAAATGAAAAATAGAACGGAAAGAACAGAAGGAAGAAAGAAAAATCTAATTAGTCCAAAATTTGGTCTAAATTAGTCCAAAATGACTTTGTAGAGCGACAACCAAACCTTTTCAAACACACAATATAAGCAGAAGTTGTCAGACATTTCTTCAGAGATTTCTTATAAGTAAAAAGTTCGTATAAATAGTACAAATCGATTAAAAATTTCCTTTCGTTGATTTAATGGTGTAAATGAATCAGCAAAATTCTAGATACTATAAATATATATTTTTATCATTAATAAACATTTTTAACTATGAAGATTTTTCTTGATGTTACTGTGACATGAAAAAAGATCGATTGCAATATCTGATGCATTTTTTATATGATAAACTATATATATATATACATTTAAATATCGTTCATAAAATATCAAAATGAGAAAAATAAATAAACAATTTTCGGGTCATTCAATCATGGTATTTGAGTTAGAAAAATAGTCGAACAGAAAATAAATTGCTTGTAACAATCGTTTGGTGTAACAAAGTGCACAAAATTGTACCATTCGTGTTCCACATCATTCGTTCGATTGTCAACAGACAACAATACGTGCGGCCGGAAAATGAAAAATAGAATGGAAAGAACAGAAGGAAAAAAGGAAAGAAAAAAAGAATAATGAAAAAAAAAAAAAGAATTCTCGATAAATTGCAGAGGAGTTCATTTCGTACTGACACAATACGGCCATTGTCTTATTTGCAAGGTATCTGCATAATGAAAGCGAATTCACTCGAGAGGAGGGGTGGAGGGGGAACCAATTCATCACGCCACTGCGTGGAACAGCCTCACGTGAACGTGATCTAAAAAGAAAATACTTCAGCGTTGCTGGCAACATCGCAGACGCAGACGATTCAGTCTTGTTTAAAGATGGATGTTTTTCTTTCTTTTATTTATTTATTGGGGAGAGTTTTGTTCTTTTTGTTTGTATCCATGCAGGAAGAGGACTTAAACGAAAATAAAAAGAAAGAAGAAAAAAAAAAAAAAAAAAGAATGGAAAAGGCGGAATAAAAAATGAACTTGGATTGAGTCTGGGAAAGTTTTTTCTTGTTTGGGAGTAATAGGCAATTTATCTAGTTCCTTCTATTTTTATCACGTTCTCGACAGTCCAGTGATGAAAACAGAGTTTTGGGGAGATCCGACGATCTATTTTCAGAATTTCTTCATTCACCTACGGCAGTCTATAGAATTTGACCAAATTGGATGGAGTGGTTTTTGAGATGGAGGAGTAAAATCGTTCTTCCTTTTCACTAGTTAATTTTGGTCCGTAGATAAAAATGAGTTTATGTATATTGTATATAAAGTGTGAAGAGAGTGGGTTTGAGTTATGCATAAAAATGCATGTCCTTCTTTAAAAATAGTACCATTGTAAATAATTTTTTTTTTTAACTACTTGATTTAAAGGAATACGTATAATATAGAAAATTTTCATTAAAATTTTCATATATATATATATATATATATAAGTCTTCTGTACATGTGTTGTCCCTGAACTCCTTCTAAACGGCTGGACCGATTTTGATGAAATTTTTTATATGTGTTTGAGTGGGTCCCTGGATGGTTTAGATTCACAGTTGGATCAGTAGGTGAGGGCTGCAATCTATATAATTCTTCTGGACGTGTGTTTGTCACTGAATTCCTCCTAAACAGCTATACTGATTTTAATGAAAATTTATGTGTGTGTTTGACAAAGCATGGAGAATGTTTTTATGCCAACCTCTTTGTTGTGAGTCGCCACCAGATGGTGCTGCAGTATATCAACTTCTATTCCTTTCAACCAATCGCTATGAAAATTGGTAATAATATGTATTCAGTATGGACAATATGTTTTTCGCTATCCACTTTATTGTTATTTGCCACCGTTCAAACGATATCCATGAAAATTAGTATATACATATATTGGAACATGAAGGAATATTTTCGCGATATGTAATCTGCAATGCATTTTCTTGGCAGGATAACCTATGCTGGGCTGTGCTAGCGTATATATATCTATATATATATATCATGCTAAGTGGTTTTTCAAAGTAACTTCGGGCTCAGTCAAGTCTTGAATAAAAGTAAAAATTATAGCTAGTATAATTTGAATCACACATTCAATTTCAGCTGTAATTAATATCTATTAATTTATAGCTGAAATAGATATAACAGATCATTCTATAATAGTGGTTATAATATTAATGTTTTTGAATTGGAAAATTTCTAATTGTAATTCCAGAAAAGAATTTCACTGCTCATTTCTAACTTTTGTAATTGAAAGAATGAAGTTATTTTCTCTACGTTATTTTTTCACCTGAGTATACCGTGAACTTATTTCGGGCAGTTTCTGTTTTCCAAAATTATGCAACTTCTCACTTAAAACCAGTATTAATACCGTTTATAAACCTAGTTCTATGTTTCCATCGAAATCTGGTATTAATTATCAATGATCACATACTTTTAAAGAGGTTGTTGTCATTTTCAATGAGATTTCATTTACAATGGTAAAATTTATTTTTTTATTTTAATTAGATATTTTTAAAATTTACTCAAAATAATTTTTTTCTGAAATTAGATTTAATTTTAAAATAATATCAATTAAGTAATTAAATTCTAAAATTGTAGGAAATATATTATTTCGGCTGATTTTGAGGTAGTATTTATCATTAATTTCTATTTATGTGGGGAATCGTGTTTTATTGGTACCTGTTTAATAATTTTTTTTAGATAAATGCACCATTTTTGTTAAAAAAGAAGCTGTAATATAATAAAATTTTATTTCAATTTTTATACCATAGACAATTTTGCAACTATACTTGTATTTTTATCATCAAAATTTATGCAATTTAAATTTGTCTTAAGTTTTTAAATTAGAATAATCGCTAAAATTTTTATCTCTAATAACTATTAAAAAAATTTATCTCAAAATTTAAATTTTCTCCAAAAAATGTATTGTTTAACGAGAATATAAAAATCATTGCAATTATCTTCCCACAAGAATTTCAAAACAATACTTTTTGGATCAATTCACAAATCAGACTTGTTGCTATCTATATATTATCCAAACAAAATAATTGGAAATGAGATTTGTGAATATAGACACTCAAAATGCAATAGACTTCATCGCTTCATTGCAATTCCTCAGTCATCAAAATGTTTCTTACATCAGCGGTATGAGGATGATCATAGTCATCCTGCAATTTGCCACCTATAGACAACAAGTAGTCTATATAGCTTTATTTTATTATACCTGAGCAGGTCAGTCACTATTTCTCCTATACCTGTTGGTAGTGGTATGAGTACTTAAGTGATAAATAATCATTAAGATTTTTATCTAACACAACATTTGTAAGACAACACGAGATAATTAGCGCATTAAAACAATGAGATAAAAACAAATATGCTATGTGAAGGTAGTAAGTAGACTTAGGCCAAACACGCCGACAAGCCTAAATTACTCCATCATTTCAGGATTGTAGTTTTGTAGGTTCCAATTGGTGTGACATAAAAAACTATCATGTCTAATCATCATACTCTGTACAATGAAGGAATGAATTCTTTTCTTTACGATGATAATTTCAACGAAGACGGGTACACTTAAAATATTCTAACATTTATAATGCTACGAAAGTTATACAATTTTAGTCTTAAAGGAGTGAGGAAGCATAATTTTCACTTCGCTTCGATGTGTCAAAAAATTGTTTTGAGTTCGGTGAGAGTAAAATAACGCCATTCAAATTCACTGTCTTTGTGTCCAAGTTCTGGCGATGTTGTCAAGTTCCATCTAGTAGTCGTTAGTCCGCGCAAGTTCTTCACAGACGTCAAGACATCGCTCTTTCTGCTATGCTGTCAAAAGTGTCGTCATCACGTCAAATCCGAGAGTAGCAACGTAGTCTGATACTGTATAATTACATGTGCATCCCAAAAGCTGGTGGCAAAATCGTAGTTAATTTTATTTTCAAAATCAGCGAAAGTCTACCCTCACAGATTCACAATCATCTTTTGTGTACCTCTGTTGAAGCTGATCCTCATCTGACTTCACTTGAGATGGTTTGAAGTTTGGCATCAAACACACAGCCTGTTTTCATCAACTTTAAGAAATAAGCTGATAAAAATGGTTATTTCAGATGAGAAATGATGTTAGTACTCAATCATGACACGCAAAAGAAGTTGGTAAGACAAGAGTATATCTGCACAACCTCAAACAAAGGCTGATTTATATAAAAGAAGCTAATGATTTGTGTCCGGTGAGATATTAAGGGCATGATTCAATGGGAAATGTCGAAACGCAATTAGTTCTTTAATGCCTAATTACACTGTAAACAATTACAAGGGTGACACTGGTAACTTATACAAAAATGTCCAAAATTGACAAATGTCATGCTTCTTCACGACACAACCCGAGCACAGTTTTTCCATTATTTTTATGCGTTGTTTTATTGCATAATCTTGTTAGTATATATTGTGCATGGATTTTTGTTTTTAAAGTAATAAATATATATGTATAAACATTATTATTGAATTAATTAAAGAATTATTATTGTTTATTAAAGTGAAATATGGTTGTAATTAAAATTAAGTTATTTTAATGAAGTTATAAACAATTGCTAGACCAGGAACTTTAAATTGCTTAAAACCTAATCTTAATTTTAGAAAAAAAAAAACATGTTTCGTTTTTCTTTTATAAAACTATTCTCTTTATTTTTCTTTACTTACTTTTTTTTTCTCTTTACTTTTTCTCTCTTTACTTTGTATATTCTTGTTATTTTTTTGTGCAAGAATTTTTTTTTTTAAAGTAATAAATATATATATCTACATTATTATTGATTTAATTAAATAATTTTCATTTATTTATTAAAAATTAAATGTGATTTTAATTAAAATTATGTTATTTTAATGAGGTTTTAAAATTGCTAAACCATGTATTTTAAATTGCTTGAAACTTAATTTTAATTTTGGAAAAAAAAATTTAAAAAATATTTGTATTTTCGTTTTTTTTTTTATAAAACTATTCTCTTTACTTTTTCTTTACTATTTGCATTTAAGTTGAAGCAAATTTATTTAATCTAAATAAGTTGAATTTTCGAAAAAACATTCTTCTGAAGCAATTTTGCAAAGAAAGCGAGTGCATTTCTTATCCTCGAAAAGAAATTTTATACATTTTTTGGGAGGATCAAATAATTTGCATGATTTTTAATTCTTCCAACGTTTCTTCTTTAAATAAGGAATGTTTAAGTTCTCCCATATGTGTTTAATTTAATAAATTTTTTTGAGGTTTCTGCATTCTTTTCCCAAAGCCTACATAACATACCTTTCCGTTGCGGGTTACGGCACATCCTAGGAGAAATCAAGAGAAAATACTTGGCTGCTGACAGAACTCCTTCACACAGTTGGGAGATAAAAAAAAAACCCACAAAGGTTTATGCTGACGAAAAATATTTTGGCAGCAAAAAGAACGGAATGTAATCCAAGATTACTTAGCGAAAAGGAGATTTTTTTTTCTCTAACCTTTACTTCCTTACCCAGTTTTCTTTTGCCTGTTAGAGTTAAGATTTGATAAACGCAGGGAAAAGGACGAAAAGACTTCACCAGTGCCAATTCTGAAAAAGAACTCGGAGGAGAAGGCGAAATTTTTCACGCAGACGAGATGACAGCGGCAGAGAAAAGAAAATTGTTTCCTGGTTTGGGTTGAACTTCGTTTTCAAACTTATTTCCTGTGCAACTTACGGAACTAATTTACGAAGTCGCTGCTTGAACTGCTTCAGAGGAATTCTGGTGTTCATCTCTCTCTTTCTCTCTTCTCTCTTTCTTTCTCTTTTTTTTCTCTACCCCTTGACCCGAATCCTTTGTTTCCGTTCTCCTTCCTTTCCCCCATCTTCACTTTAAAAGAGGAAATGTGAAAAAAAAAATTTCATTTCAGTTCTCACTTCTCTCTCTCTCTTGCTTCCAATTCGTATCTTACGAATGGATTAAATTAAAGTTCTTTCGGAAGATGGAACAACTGTCAATATACAAAATATAAACGAAATTGTTTTCGAACAATTTGACAGGTGTTTCACCTCGAGTACGATCACCTTTTCATTCAGGCAAAAACTTATTTCTGAACAAGAGTTATGATTTTTAATTTCATTCGAAGAAGGAATTGAAATTGTGAAGAACATATTTTTATTAATTTTTTCTAGAAAGCATTCAATTTCAATTAAGTATTCATTTAGAAAAAAAAAGGTAATTAGAACAGATTTTAGTTCCGAGAGCAAATTAAAGATTGACTATGTACTGCAAGCCATTTTTATTTTTATATACAACACAATTATTTTAAACTAACATATTATCTAACCTTCTCCGCTTTCAGAAAATAAAACTTATTAACTCTTTTATACCAAAAAAGACAATTTTATAAGTTTTATATAAAGGGAGATAAGCTTCTTTTTTAATGGTTAGCTGTCTTGGATGACATTAAAAATATTTTAAATAAATAATCAATCAACAGGTTGTTTATTTAGTATTTGTATATGTACATATATTGGAAAATGTTTGATTCAAAATGCAATACTTTTTATATTATTTTTATTAACATCATTTTAATTAGTAAAAATAAATAATTTGTGATAATAAATAATTAAAGTATAATTTATTAGTTAGTGCCTGACAGTAAACAACATTCTTTGTTTTCCCATCATAAATAGCTATATAAATTTTTCCCCTCCCAACACAAAATATGATCATGGTCATGGCTAGAGCAGTCTGATCTCTAACCAATCCCAGTAATTTAAATGATTGGCCTTGTCTAATCAGTAATTTTAAATGATTTCTTAGCTTTGCTTATAGACAAAGCAAGATTACATCGAGAATCGTAGCCTTTTGAATTCGAACGGCGTATCGGTTGTTCTCAAGAGTATCATGTTAATGAAATCATCTTTTCCTTCTGTGCAACAAGTTTTTCAATCTCACACTTAGAAATCTCAAACATCTTTTTGTCCAGAAATCTCTGTTCATCAGCCTGTTAAACTCACACTTCACATTTCTTTATGACACCCCTCGATAACACATTTTTCAGTATTTTTATACATTGTATAATCTTATTAATATATATTGTTAAGGATTTTGTTTCTAACGTAATAAATATAGATATTAATATTATTATTGATTCAATTTAATTATCATTGCTTTAGTAAAAATTAAATATGGTTTTAATTAAAATTAAGTTATTTTAATGATGTTATAAACAATTACTAAACAGGTACTTTAAATTGCTTAAAACCTAATTTTAATTTTGGAAAGAAATAAAAAAAAATTTACATTTTTTTTTTTTTTTATAAAACTATTCTCTTTAGTTGTTTTTCTTTACTATTTTTAAGTTTGAAGCAAATTTATTTAATCTAAATAAGTTGAATTTTCGAAAAACAATCTTTTAAAGCAATTCTGCAAAGAAAGCGAGTACATTTCTTTATCCTCGAAAGAGAAATTTTATACATTTTTTGGGAGGATCAAATAATTTGCATGAGTTTTAATTCTCGGTCAACGTTTCTTCTTTAAATAAGGAATGTTTAAGTTCTTCCATATGTGTTTAATTTAATAAATTTTCTTTGGAGGTTTCTGCATTCTTTCCCAAAGCCTACGTAACATACCTTTCCGTTGCTGGGAGTTAAGGCGCATCCTAGGAGAAATCAAGAGAAAATACTTGCTGCTGCCAGAACTCTTTTCACACAGTTGGGAAGTACATAAAAAAATACGTCAAAAGGTTTATGCCTGACGAAAAATATTTTGGCAGCAAAAGAACGGAATGTAATCCGAGATTACTTAGTGAAAAGGAGATTTTTTTCTCCTAACCTTTACTTCCTTACCCAGTTTTCTTCTGCCTGTTAGAGTTAAGATTTGATAAAAGCGGGGAAAAGGACGAAAAGACTTCACCAGTGCCAATTCTGAAAAAGAACTCGGAGGAGAAGGCGAAATTTTTCACGCAGACGAGACGACAGCGGCAGAGAAAAGAAAATTGTTTCCTGGTTTGGGTTGAACTTCGTTTTCAAACTTATTTCCTGCGCAACTTACGGAACTAATTTACGAAGTCGCTGCTTGAACTGCTTCAGAAGAATTTTGGTGTTCATCTCTCTCTCTCTCACTTTCTTTCTCTTTCCGACCCCTTTTTTTTTTACTAACCCTTCACCCGAATCCTTTGTTTCCGCCCCCCTTCCTTTCCTCCACCTTCACTTTAAAAGATGAAATGTGAAAAAAAAAAAAAAAATTCTATTTCAGTTTTCACTTTTTCCCTCTCTCTCTTGCTTTCAATTCGTATCTTACGAACGGATTAAAATAAAGTTTTTGTGGAAGATGAAACAACTGTCAATGTACAAAATTTAAACGAAATTGTTTCGGGAATATTTGACAGGTGTATCATCTCGAGTACGATCACCTTTTCATTCTGGCAAAAAAATTATTTCTGAACAAGAGTTATGATTTTTTATTTCATTCGAAGAAGGGAATTGAAATTGTGAACATATTTTTTATGAATTTTTTTCTAGGAAAGGTATTCGATTTCAATTAAGTATATTCGTTTAGAAAAAAAAAAAGGTAACGCAACAGACTTAGTTCCGAGAGCAAATTAATTATTGACTATGTACAACAAGCCATTATATATTTTTATGCATAACACAATTATTTTAAACGATCTCACATAACTTAGTTTGACATGATCTTTTTGGTGAAAATGAAACTTGAATAATGAATCAACAGGTAGTTTATTTAGTATTGCATAAATATAAAGAGATACAATATACAAGGTGATTATAGTTAAAGTCCCATTTCCAAAAGGGTGTAAAAAAAAAAGAAAACCATTAGTCACAATGAGTTCAATTGTGAACTGAACTGAAGTGAAAACGGTACGGCATCAAAAAAGTTCCATTGATTTTTCCCATTTGATTTGGTATGACCTTACCATGGTGGATGGGCTTTCCACTAACAGTGTCACAATTTTTTAAATGACTGGGCAGTCATTTTTCAGTCTAAAAACGAAACTATCAGGTACACTACAGTTGGTTTAATGTGCAACTCATGATAAAAACAATGTAATTTCGAATCAAAATATCACTGAAAATGCATTCACTTTCTTTATGCCGCTTACAGCGCCAACTATTAACACACTTTGGAACCATTTTTTGATGCCATATCATTTTCCCTTTCTTCAAATATCTTCAGTTCAAATTTAAACTTACTGCTGACGAGTAGTTCATTTTTTTACAGCATTTTGAAAGTGGGACTTTAATTATAATCACCCTGTATATATGAAATTGATTTCGATGCGTTTGGATTCAAAATGCAATACTTTATATTATTTTTTAACATCTTTTTAATTAGTAAAAATTGCATAATTAAAGTATAGTTTGTCAGCTAGTGCCTGACAGCAAACAACATTCTTTGCTTTCCCAACATTTGCAAGCCTATATAAATTATTTCCCCTCCCAACATTAAACATTGCGCTTATATGGTCATGGCTAGAGAAGTCTGATCTCTAACCAATCCCAGTAATTTTAAAAGATTGGCCTTGTGCTTTGTTTATAGGAATAGTAAAATCAAGCTGCATCGAAAATCATAGTCTTTTGAATTCGAATGGCGTATCGAATGTTCTCAAGAGTATCATGGGAATGAAATCATCTTTTATTTAGTGCAACCAGTTTTCCTCAATCTCACACTCAGAAAGTCTGTCCTGCCCTAAACTCACACTTCACGTTTCTTCATGACATCACTCGATAACACATTTTCCAGTATTTTTATGCATTGTATAATCTTATTATAATATATTGTTAAGTATTTTGTTTGTAACGTAATAAATATAAATATTAACATTATTATTATTGATTTAATTTAATTATCATTGCTTTATGAAAAATTAAATATAGTTTTAATTAAAATTAAGTTATTTTAATGATGTTATAAACTATTGCTAAACCAGGAAATTTAAATTGCTTGAAACCTAATTTTCATTTTGGGAAAAAAAAATTTGTATTGTCCTTTTTTTTCATAAAACTATACCCTTTACATGTTTTTCTTTACTACTTGCATTTAAGTTGATGCAAATTTATTTAATTTAAATAAGTTAAATTTTTCAAAAACATACTTCTGAAGCAATTCAGCAAAGAAAGCGAGTAGGGAGGATAAAATAATTTGCATGATTTTTAATTCTCTCCCAACGTTTCTTCTTTTAAATAAGGAATGTTTAAGAGAAAATACTTTCACACAGTTGGGAGGCATGCAAAAAAATCCGACAAAAGGTTTATGCCTGACGAAAAATATTTTGCAGCAAAAGAACGGAATGTAATCCAAGATTACTTAGCGAAAAGGAGATTTTTTTTTCTGCTAACCTTTACTGCCTTACCCAGTTTTCTTCTGCCTGATAGAGTTAAGATTTGATAAACGTGGGGAAAAGGACGAGAAGACTTCACCAGTGCCAATTCTGAAAAAGAACTCGGAGGAGAAGGAGAAATTTTTCACGCAGACGATGACAGCGGCAGAGAAAAGAAAATTGTTTCCTGGTTTGGGTTGAACTTCGTTTTCAATTTTATTTCCTGCGCAACTTACGGAACTAATTTGCGAAGTCGCTGCTTGAAGAATTCTGGTGTACATCTATCTCTCTCTTTCTTTCTCTTTCTGACTTTTTTTTTCACTACCCCTTCACCAAGAGGAAAAAAAGAATTCCATTTCAGTTCTCACTTTCTCTTACTTTCAATTCGTATCTTACGAACGGATTAAATTAAAGTTCTTGTGGAAGATGGAATAACTGTCAATATACAAAATATAAACGAAGTTGTTTCTCGAACAATTTGACAGGTGTATCATCTCAAGTACGATCACCTTTTCATTCAGACAAAAACTTATTTCTGAACAAGAGTTATGATTTTTAATTTTATTCGGAGAAGGGAATTGAAATTGGGAAGAACATATTTTTATAATTTTTTCCAGGAAAAATTAATAATTTTATTTAATAATTTCTTTTCCTGGGCCTCCGCAGCATACGCCTGGTTAATGCACCTATACTGATTGCTGTTCATCGGCGACGAAGGCTGGAAATTGCAAGCCAGTACCGAAACTGAACGTGCACAGAGTGACGACAGGTGGCTTTTACGATGAATCACGTTTTATGCTCCATCGGACAGGTGGACGTTGGCGTATACTTCGTGAAACGTCTGAAAGCAAACACCCTGCAACAATTGCCGGAAGGATCGAAGTTGGAGGAGGGGAGCACTATGGTTAGGGGAATCTTTCCTGGCATTCCCTGAGTGCACTCATCATTGCGGAAGACACGATGGATCATCACAAGTACGCATCTGTCCTGGCGGACCATGTCCACCCCTACATGCGAATTATTTGTCCTCAGAATGATGACACCTACCAGCAGGACAATGAGAGGTGTCATACAGCTCGCAGTGTATGTGCGTGGTTCGAAGAAGAACACCAGGATGAGTTTCCCGTACTCCCCTGGCCAGCAAACTAACCGGATTTAAACCCAATCGAGAATCGGTGGGACCACCTCTATAGGGTTGTTCGCGCCATGGATCCTTAATCGCTTAATCAAGAACAGCTGGCGACGGCACTGGAATCGGCATGGCTCAACATCCCAGTGAACACCTTCAGAAACCTAATTGACGCTCTTCCTGCACGTCTCGCAGTGGTCCGCTCTGGCAAAGGTGGTTATTCTGGCTTTTTGACAGGTGGTCCCATTAATGTGACTGGACTGTGTAATTAAAATAGCACTTTCAAAATGGTGTAAAAAAAAAAAAGAAACACTCGCCACCAGAAGTACAAATTTGAACTGAAAATACTTGAAGAAAGGGCGCTTGGCATCAAAAAAAAAGTTCCATCGATTTTTGCCATCCAATTTGGTATGACATTGCCATGGTGGATGATCTTTCTACTCTAACAGTGTCACAACTGTTAAATGACTTGGAAGCCAATTTTTCAGTCAAAAAAACGAAACGATCAAGCACATTGAATACTACAGTTGATTTAATATGCAACTCATGCCAAATAAGTTGTAATTTCGATTCAACATATCACTGGCAGCCGCATTCATTTTTCTTTATGGCGCTTACAGCGCCAACTATTAATACACTTTGGAACTTTTTTTAATGTCGTACCGTTTTCACCCTTCTTCAAATATCTGTAGTTCAAATTTGAACTTAATATGACGAGTGTTTCTTTTTTCACCCTGTATATATGAAATTGTTTCGATGCGTTTGGATTTAAAATGTAAAACTTTTATATTATTTTCATTAACACTATTTTATTTAGTAAAAATTGCATAATTAAAGTATGTTATATTAATTTGTCAATTGGTGTCTCAAAGCAAACTGTTTTTCTTTACTATTTGCTTTTAAGTTGAAGCAAATTATTTAACCTAAATAAGTTGATTTTCGAAAAACATCCTTCTAAAGCAACTCTGCAAAGAAAGCGAGTGCATTTCTTATCCTCGAAAGAGAAATTTTATACATTTTTTGGGAGGCTCAAATAATTTGCATGATTTTTAATTATCTCCCAACGTTTCATCTTTAAATAAGAAATGTTTAAGCTCTCCCATATGTGTTTAATTTAATAAGTTTTCTTTCGAGGTTTCTGCATTCTTTCCCCAAAGCCTACATAACTTACCTTTCCGTTGCGGAAACACGGCACATCCTAGGAGAAATCAAGAGAAAATACTTGCTGGCTGCCAAAACTCTCCCACACAGTTGGGAAGTAGATAAAAAAAACCGACGAAAGGTTTATACCTGACGAAAAATATTTTGGCAGCAAAAAGAACGGAATGTAATCCGAGATTACATAGTGAAAAGGATATTTTTTTCTCTAACCTTTACTTCCGTACCCAGTTTTCTTCTGCATGTTAGAGTTAAGATTTGATAAAAGCGGGGAAAAGGACGAAAAGACTTCACCAGTGCAAATTCTGAAAAAGAACTTGGAGGAGAAGGCGAAATTTTTCACGCAGACGAGATGACAGCGGCAGAGAAAAGAAAATTGTTTCCTGGTTTGGGTTGAACTTCGTTTTCAAACTTATTTCCAGCGCAACTTAGGGAACTAATTTACGAAGTCGCTGCTTGAACTGCTTCAGAAGAATTCTGGTCTTCATCTCTCTTTCTTTCTTCCTCTTTACGACCCCCTTTTTTCACTGCCCCTTCACCCGAATCCTTTGTTTCCGTCCCGTTCCTTTCCCCACCTTCACTTTAAAAGAGGAAATGCGAAAAAAAAAAAAAAAAAAAAATTCTATTTCAGTTTCTCACTTTTTCTCTCCCCCTGTCTCTTGCTTTCAATTCGTATCTTACGAATGGATTAAATTAAAGTTCCTTTGGAAGATGGAACGACTGTGAATATACAAAACATAAACGAAATTGTTTCGCGAACAATTTGACAGGTGTGTCATCTCGAGTACGATCACCTTTTCGTTCAGGCAAAAACTGTTTTCTGAACAAGAGTTATGATTTTTAATTTCATTCGAAGAAGGGAACTGAAATTGTAAAGAACATATTTTTTATTAAATTTTTTCCTAGGAAAGGTATTCGTTTTCAATTAAGTTTTCATTTTGAAAAAAAGGTAATGCAACAGATTTTAGTTCAGAGAGCAAATTAAAGATTGATAATGTACTACAAGCCATTATGTATTTTTTATGTACAACACAAATATTTTCAATTAACGCAGATAACCTGGCCTTGCTGGGCTTTAGAAAATAAAGCTCATTAACTCTTTTATATCAAAGACCTAAGTTTCTTTTTTAAAAGCCAGCTATACAAGCCTAGTTATATTGCCTAGTTATATTGTCAACAACTACAACGGGCGACACTTGTAACTGTACAAGAATAGCTAGAATTGACTAGCGTCATGTTTCTTCATGACACCATCCGATAATATATTTTTCAATATTTTTATGCATAGTTTCATTGTATAAACTTGTTAATATATATTGGGCAAGAATTAGGCTTTTGAAGTATTAAATATAGATATTAATATTATTATTGATTTAATTTAAGAAATATCATTTATTTATAAAAATTACATGTGAATTTATTTTAATGAGGTTATAAACAATTGTTAAACCAAATATTTTAAATTGATTAAAAGCTAATTTTAATTTTGAAAGAAAAAAATGCCTAGTTATAATTGTATTTTATTTTCGTATTTTATATTTCGTATATATATATTTTATATTTTCATATAATGTTATTTTATAATTGCATTGCTTGTAACAAAAATTGTATTTTCGTTTCTTTTATAAAACTATTCTCTTTACTTGTTTTTCTTGACTATTTGTATTTAAGTTTGAAGCAAATTTATTTAATCTAAATAAGTTGAATTTCCGAAAAACATTCTTCTGAAGCAATTCTGCAAAGAAAGCGATTGCATTTTTTATCGTCGAAAAATTTTTTTTTTTATACATTTTTGTTGGGAGGATCAATTAATTTGCATGATTTTTAATTCTCTCCCAACGTTTCTTCTTTAAGTAAGGAATGTTGAAGTTCTCCCACATGTGTTTAATTTAATAAATTTTCTTTGGAGGTTTCTGCATTCTTTATCAAAGCCATTTATTTATTAACATACCATACTTTTCCGTTGCGGAGTTACGGCGCATCCTAGGAGAAATCAAGAGAAAATACTTGCTGCTGCCAGAACTCTTTCACACAGTTGGGAAGTACATAAAAAAAAATACGTCAAAAGGTTTATGCCTGACGAAAAATATTTTGGCAGCAAAAGAACGGAATGTAATCCGAGATTACTTAGCGAAAAGGAGATTTTTTTTTTTTCTCTAACCTTTATTTCCTTACTCAGTTTTCTTCTGCCTGTTAAGGTTTGATAAACGTGGGGAAAAGGACGAAAAGACTTCACCGGTGCCAATTCTGAAAGAGAACTCGGAGGAGAAGGCGAAATTTTTCACGCAGACGAGATGACAGCGGCAGAGAAAAGAAAATTGTTTCCTGGTTTGGGTTGAACTTCGTTTTCAAACTGATTTCCTGCGCAACTTACGGAACTAATTTACGAAGTCGCTGCTTGAACTGCTTTCAGAGGAATTTTGGTGTTCATCTCTCACTCTCTTTCTCTTTCCGACCCCCTTTTTTTCTACCACCCCTTCACCCTAATCCTTTGTTTCCGTCCCCTTCCTTTCCTTCCACCTTCACTTTAAAAGAGGGAATGTGAAAAAAAAAATTCCATTTCTGTTCTCACTTTTTTCTCTTGCTTTCAATTCGTATCTTACAAATGGATTAAATTAAAATTCTTCTGGAAGACGGAACAACTGTCAATATAGAAAATATAAACGAAATTGTTTCGCGAACAATTTGGCAGGTGCATCATCTCGAGTACGGTCATCTTTTCATTCAGGCAAAAACTTATTTCTGAACAAGAGTTATGATTTTTAATTTTATTCGAAGAAGTGAATTGAAATTGTGAAGAACATATTTTTTTAATAATTTTTTTTTCCAGAAAGGTATTCGATTTCAATTAATTATTTATTTAGTATAAAAAAGGTAATGCAACAGATTTTAGTTCCGAGAGCAAATGAAAGATTGACTATGTACTACAACTTATTTATAACATTTATGTAACTCATTTATATCAAGGATATAAGCTTTTTTTTAACCGCTAGCTTGAATTTGTGTAAAAATATTTTAATGTGAATAATGAATTAACAGGTTGTTTATTTCGTATTTCATAAATATTAAAGGATGCAACACACACACACACATGGAAATGTTTGGTTTCAAAATACTATATTTTTATATTATTTTTATTAACATTATTTTAATTAGTAAAAATTGTGTAATTAAAGTAAGTTATATTAATTTATTAGTTAGTGCCTGACAGCAAGCAACATTCTTTGTTTACTCATCATTTGCATACCTATATAAAATGTTCCACTCTTAACACTAAAAATTGCAGTGTACTTTGAGTAATTTGTGAGTTTTACATAAATTAAATTCATAAATTTGTTTATTTATCATCAACTTTTAATATGCACGTTTCCATAATGTTATGGATATTACAAAAAATTTTTATGTATATTTTTTGTGTACATTGAAAAGGTACAAAAAATTTCAATGAAATTACTTTTCGAAAAATCACTCGATTGATTAAAATATTACTTAAGATTTATTACACATTCTAAGAGGTGGAAAAGAAAACACATTTAAAAAAATCATAAATGAAAATCTGTAGATGTGCATATATACATAAAAAAGAAATTACCGAAATTTCAGAAGAATTGATGATTTATTTTAGAGTTATAGTTACGTTTATATATAGTGACTTATAGATGAATACACAAAGGCTTTGGCCCAACTATGCTCCTTATACAAGTTTTCAGGCATGGTTTAATTTGTAGAATTGGCAGATGTATCCTTGCTAAAAATATACTGTCAAATTTGAATTATTTCTTTTATTGGCCATTTCTGTAGAAATAAATGTGAAGCAAGTAAGAATAATTTTATTTAATATGTATCTTAATTTCGAAATTTTATTTTTTGGTTTATGTTTATCATAGTCAAAAATTTAATTAATATTAAAACTCAGATGGAAATATCTGTTTTTTTTTTTTCTTTATCGCTGATATACGCGATATAACTAAGGGCTACTTAACATATCTATTTATATACATAAATAGCTGTTTGTAATGTAACTTAAAAGCTAACAATTAGAATTCTAATTTTTTTCTCGGAAGTAGCTCTTTAATCTTTAATAAGGTTAAAGAGTAATCTAGTGCCTTGCAATCAATCAATGGATAGCAGCTTCAATCTAATGTCTTGCCAAAAAAATCACGAACAAATTCTAATTAGTTCATCTTTAATCAAACAAAAATTATTTTCTGCTTAACATAACTCTCTAGTTCTGTCTGGTTACACCTAACACCATATGATGGCAAGATTAAAAAGTTGTTTTAAATAAAAATTAATTGTTAAAAATTAATTAAATTAAACTTAATTGTTTAAATTAAAGTTACTTTTTACAAATATTCCAATTTTATGCGATTAAATTCCCATTCTAGTACTTTTTTTTTTTTTCAACCATTTTATTATATAAGATTATTTATACTTACAAATTGATCTTTATTTTTAAATAGTTTTTTCACATAAATGTTTCTTTACAACTTAACAAATCATAATTTTTTATTGTTATCAGTGGGTTGAATACCCGATCGAGATTTTTCTTGATTCTTTTGCACTTATATTGCACAGATATTTTTTTTAATAAAGTTCATCAATGCAAATAATCTTCGAAATCTTGAAAAATTCTATTGAATTATTTTTCAATTTCTTCTATTAGCTCACACTCTCCCTATATATATCTTGTTCAAATTTTCAACCGTTCATAAAATACTTTTTATTCCTCCACTCAAGTTCAAATACATTTTTTTAACTTGTAGTGGATGACACTGGATGTTAATACAGTTTTTTCAAACATTAATTCAGTAATTAAATTTAATTAATTAATTATATTTTTTTTTTTAGTTTTAGGTTGCATATATCTACCAATAGATGGCGCCAGATAAACTTATAAAAATGAAAGAAAATTATTTATAAAGGACAATAGAGTGAAAAAAGTAGGAATTGACTTAAAAAAGTTTTTTTTTTTGTATTACTTGTTTTTTAAATTGTTTAAAATGGAAATTATTACGAAACGTGTAGGGAGTTATTAATTTCTGTTAACTTATTAATTCTCTATATAGTTGGATAGATTATTGAATATTTTAATTCAATGAATAAACAATTATATTCACGAGCATTTAATTCTACAAAACTAACAATGTTTTGTTTTCTGTAGCCCTCTCAACGCCGAGATGAGGATCAGCTAATTTAAAAGAGGAAATAACTCAAAGGTCAGCACTGAGGGATCAGCGAGGTAGGAGGGTCTTTCGCCTATGAAATTAGCTAGAAAAAGTATTCACCTTTCATCAGAAAATAATCCTACAAATTTTTTTCTTTTAAATGTAATAATAACATTCAAATGAAAAAAAATGTGACAGTTTTCTTTTCAATTTTTTGATTGATTCAGTAAGTGTTTATTACTTTATTGCTCCAGCAATGCCTCCAAGGAAACATAAATACTCAGAAAATATTGAGTACACAGTTAGTTGGGCTTAAAAACAGTTCGGATTAAAATAAAATTATATATTACTTGTTATTTCTGCCTTCCCTGTTTTTATAAACTTAAACCAAAAAATATTAACCTATTCATTTCCTTTTTTTTTTTCTGTATTAAGAAGTTCTCCAGATAGTTAGATATCGTCAAATCATCTTCTCTAAAATTGGATCGTTGATTAACAACACCCCTGAAAAGAACTTAGAGAATCCTTTTGTTATTAGCATAAATATTTTTTTTTTTTCTCGTCTCCTTTCTTCTTTACAGATGAACCAACTTATCTTCACCTAATTCTATTTTCTCAAACAGCTTCGTTCAAGGAAGAAAGAAGAAGATAAAAAAAATATTAACGTGGATGAGAAAGAAATCTTAAGATCTCTTATCCTTCAGATAATTTATATCGATTAAGGAAAATCGATTATGAAAGAAAAAAGTCCACTTCTAGAGGAACCGCAAAAGTTGTTCAACCTTTGATGAAAAATTCTGATACTTCAAGTGCAATTTCAGTCGCCAAATTTTATCTCAAATCATCAGTTTTCAGTAAAAGTGGGATGCACTTAAAAGCGGAATTAAATTAACGTTAGGGCTTTACAAGATAAAGGTGTTTTGCTGACAAAGTTATTTTGTAGATGAAAAAAATATTTAAGGAATAATTTTGTCTTTTTTTTTTTGAGAATTTCATTTTGTTCAGTTTATTTCAGAGTTATGCTAATTCCCAAGAAGTAATTTCGAATACGAGTTATTCAAAAGAATTGATTTTATGAAGAGATCCGAGATTTAAGGTTTTATTTCTATAAGCAGGTATTTTTAAAAAAATTATTTTTAATGAAGCTATTAAACGAATTAAAAATTTAAATAAAATAGACAACAGATGATGAAGATCAATCGCTAGTAGAATGCAGCGATAGTAACACCAATCTCCCGATATCAGAGCAATTTCTTTAGGGTTACAATACTCTAGAGGAATTCTTAACTTCTTCTTTTTCCAAGCAATATAATGACTATTTACTTCTACTTTGATCGTTATTTGCAGAATTTTTTAGTTATAGGAAATAAAGAACATAAATATATATCTTTTTAAATATTTATTCAGATGAATTATTGATTATTCCAAGATTGTTCTTATAACGTATGTTTGTTCTTATAATGATGTCTTAAAATACATAAAATAAACAATTTTTATGATGCTGCCACTTAGAAATATACGAAACAAACAAGAAAAACGATTTTTAATTTATTAATAACATATATTTAATTATCAAATAATTATTTTCTTTTTAATACTGTTGAAATAATTAAGGTTTTATAACAACCGTTATTTGAATTTGCGGAAAAAAAATGTTATTTTATATTTTTAGAACGTTAGTTCACGGCGAAATCGTCGATCGAATGTTTCTTTTTAAAGTTTTTGACATAGTTAAAGTTTTGTGGCAACCGTTATTCGAGCGAAAATGTAACTTTTTAATTTTAGAACGCTAGTTTACAGAAAAAAGGCCATTGGAATGTATTAAATTTTTCTGTGGTTTTCTGATATTGTTCTTTTGTTTTCTTCATGCATTTGATAAGAACAGATACGATATCCTGAAACAAAGGATATATCAGAATAAAATGTAAGTTATTTTTGTTTTTTCCCCTTTTTAACTAATTTTGTTTCATTATTCGAATTCGGCATCCTAAAAAACAGGAAATAGTTTTTGACGTAAAAAAAAAAAATATTGGCTTATTAATGAATAATTTTGCGTAATTTTATCATACCAGCGATTATTATCTTTGTCTAAATGATACATGTATGCGATTTAGCAAAACATAAATCCACATAATAATATGGCGATAAAGCGATTAAATTTGGAGGTAAAAGGAAAGGCGTTTTGGAATAAAATTTTGGCGAAATGATGATATATTTTGGCATTAAAGTGGCAATATATGGCGTAAAAATAAAACATTAAAATTTTGCCATAATAGTGGTAAAATTTTGGCGATAAAGCGATATATTGGCGTAAAGGCTATTTAGAGATAATTTTTTTGGCCTAATAGTGCTAAAATTTCGTAACATTTTAGTGCGATAAAGTGTAACATTTGGAAAAAATTTGGCTATAAAAGTATTCAAGAGATAAAATTTTTAGTGATAAAAATTTGGCAATAAAGCATTACTTTTGGCTTAAAAGCAAAATACAAAATTCGCTTAGAGAAAAAAAGTTTGGTGATAAATGTTGGCGACAAAGCATTTCTGAGAATAAAATTTTGGTAGGATAGTGATAATATTTGGCTTTAAAGCAATAAACTTAGGTTTAAAAGCCCTTTCAGGTTAAATTTTGGTTAAAATCTAGAATCCTGTACCCTTTGTGCCAAATACATCTCCAAGTTGCCAAGTCGGCAAGTAAGCATAGAAATGAATGGGCCAGGTAGTTTGCGCGGTAAAATGATATTACGCCAAAATCCTTTATTGGGTTGCCAAATCGCCAACCAAAACAACAAAATCAAACAGACAAAATGGCTGCCGAAGTTCGGTGTCATTGTAAAATGCTATTGCGCCAAAATTTATAGCCAACATTAGCAGCTAAATAGCTATTACGTCAAAGTTTATTCCTGAATTGCCTTTGAAGCCAAAGTTTAACTCTTTAACGCCAAATATTATCATTATCCTGCCAAAATTTTAATTATCGAAATGCAAAATTTAATACTTTATCGTCAACATTTATCGCTTTATAGCCAATTTTCACTAAGCAAATTTTGTTATATAACTTATTTTAAGCCAAAAAATGCTTTATCGCCAATATTTATCGCTTTATAGTCAAATATTTTCCCGAAGTGAATCTCGTTTTTTGAGGTGCTTTTACGCGAAAAGTTAATGCTTTATCGCCAAATTTTTATCACTAAAATTTTTTATCTCTGGAATACTTTTGCTCCAAATGTTACAGCTTTTATGCCGAAATTTAGCGCTATTATGCCAAAAAAATTATATCTAAAATGCCTTAACGCCAATTTATATAGCTTAATCGCCAAATTTTCACCACTATTATGTCAACATTTTAATGTTTTCTTTTAAACCACATATTGCCGCTTTAACGTCCAAAATATATCATTATTTTGTGAACATTTTATTCCTAAATAGCTTTCACACCAAATTAAATCGCTTTATAGCCAAATTATTATGTGGAATTTTATTTTGCTAAGTCACAAAAATGTATCGCTCAGACAAAGATAATAATCTCTGTTACGATAAAATTTCTCCAAAGTTATTTGCTAATTCAGCATTTCTTTTCTTTTTTTTTTTTTAATGTCAAAAAATAAGTCATGTTCTTTACGAAACCAAATTCGAATGATAAATTAATCTTAACAAAAGATAAAAAAAAAAAAAAATAAAAAAAAAATAAAAAAAAAAATAGAGAATAACTTACCTTTTATTGTGGTATGTCCTTCCTCTGTGGTGGAAACAAACATTTTATTCCATCGGTGAAATCATAAAATATTTTGCGGATGTCACATTTGTGCTGACGTCGCCACATGTACTCTGCCAGATAATTATCAAATGTTCTGGACACATTATTTTATTAATATTAATTTATTTTAATTATTAAAAATTTAAATTGTAACGTTAATTAACGTTCTAAAAATCTAAAGCTTCAAATATTCCGAGCGAATTCTAATTACGGTTGCCACAAAATCCTAACTAAACGAACATCTTTAAAAGGAAATTATTTATTTATTAATAAATAAAAAAATCATTTTCTTGTTTGTTTCTTACTTTCCAGAGTGGCAACTTCATAAAAAAATTTGTTTACGTTCTGAATCAGTGACCGACGTATTGTAAGAATAAGTTCGGAATAATCAATATTTTATTGGAATACTTATTTAAAAGAATATATATTTCTGTTCTTATTTACTGCAAATAAGAATTCTGCAAATAATAATATAATCACAATAACAATAAATAGTCATTATATTGTTTGGAAAATGAAGCTACGAATTCTTATAATTATAGTACTGCAACCCTAAAGAAATTGGCGAAATATTCAGGGGTACAGTATCCTAGATTTTAACCTAAATTTTGAAGTAATAGCTGTTTGGCGACTAATGTTGGCGTAATAGCTCTGTTTGGTGATGAATTTCGGCGAAATAGCGTTTTACAATGACACCGAACTTCGGCAGCCATTTTGTTTATTTACTTGACGATTTGGCATTCCAGTAAAGGATTGTGGCGTGATATCATTTTTACCATGAAAACTACTTGGTCCATTCATTACTATTCTTATTTGGCGACTTGGCAACCTGGCGATGTATATGGAACAAAGGGTACAGGATTCTAGATTTTTACCCAATTTTCTATTTGTACTAATCAATTTTTTTTGTGTTTTTATAGAATATTTGTATCATTTGATGCGAATAGAAACATCGAAATGATATCTTAAAATACTTTTTGGATCGCAAGACATAACATGTGTTTGTATATGAAAACAAACTCATTTAACTAAAATTCATTAAATATTGCACGATTTACAATATTTCATAACTTCACAGTTTAAAATTCTCATTAATTAAATTATCTCACGATTTAAATTAATTCTCTTATTAAGTATCTGATAAATTTTTTTTATTTTTCATTTAATTAAATATTTCAAATGGGTTTAGATAATTAAATTAAAACACCGAATATAAGAAAAGCACTAAGAAATTAAATGTCGATATATTTATTACCTTATTTATACATTCTAAGAATTCAAGTATGTGATAAATGGTAGATTAAAATGCTTTTGTTTCATACTAAGCGTGAGCATTCTTTTTACAATTTGAATATCCACAGAAGTAAATATCGAATATTCTAATGTTCTTTGTTTACAATGATTACTTTTCGAAATTCACTGATAGAAATCCATTATCAACACAAAAATAATTGCTATTATTTAAATAAAACTCTTCGTTTGAAAATAACTCTGCATAGTTTAAGAAAAGAAAGTTAGAAAGTAGAAAAAAAAATCATTCTGAAATATTTTCCGTCCCCCGCAAAAAAATATTATCATGATCGAACTTTCAATATCCAGCGACGACGAACCATTCTAGTCTTATCTATTATTTTTCAGTCTATCAGAAATTCAATTAACTTAAACGACCGATATTTCCATCAAAGAAATTGCTTCGATATGCGAAACAATTCCACACTCCTCCATTTCATAGAGGGAAAAAAAAATCCCAGAAAGAAAAGTTGTTTAAAAAATTGAGCTGACAACAACAGCTTCCCCTCAAAACAAACCCTAAAAAATAAATGGAATCTATATCAGGTTGTTACAGGAAAACCCTGTATGCAGAGTAACCTAAATTTTCTCCAGAGAATACAGTTTCTTCGCACGTGTAATGAAAAACTCGAAGGAGAAACAATCAATTTTATACTTCCTTAGAAACAAAAGTAAACATATTACTCAATTACTCGCTGATGCCAGGAACAGTATTATTATTCCAGAGATAAAACCAAAAGAGGCGGGAAACCTGAAACTGTGGAGTGGAGTTGTTTATTCTTTTCAAGCGATAAGCAGGTTTCGAATAATAAAAAGTGAAAAAGAATGACTTAAAATAATAATAATAATGATAGGTAAGGTAAAAAAAAAAATCATTATCTAAAACTTGATGAATGTAGGCTCAACAACTGGAGAACCTAGCTACCATGTATAGGCATGATTCACGCAGGTGTATTTGCATAATATTACTTCTCCTATCTGCGTTACTTCTGAAGATACATAGAACCTTCATTAAGTAGGGTTGCGTTTCAAGGGTGTTGGATTGCTTTTTTGTTTCATTTTATGACAGTTTTTCTATGTGGACTTAAATAATCTTTCAATATGTATTCATGTACCTTCTCAGATTACGATGTGAGTGTGCTATTAATCAAAAAACAGTGGGGACGTTAAATTTTTTTTTGTTTTAAGGGATAGTGTTCTGTATATTGAAATGCTTTATTATTAAATTGTGTATCGTTTCTTTCTAATTATAGTTGCGCTATCGGTGCATTAATCAAGAAGAAAAAGGCAATATTAATTCAAATTTATTTTTACTTCCCAGTGAAGTAAAATACTTTACATTTTCGTTTCTAATTTCAATATAGTAAACTAATGAACTCTAGAGAAATTGTTATTATACATTGTAGTGAAATTAAAAAAAAAACTAGAATTCTTAGAATGTTGATTAGAATCGAAATTGCAGTTTTTACAAATATAAATTTAGGTGAATAAAATGAAAGGAAATAATTATATTTCTCGACAAGAATTCATCAATATCAACGGAGTATTCTCATCAATTTCTCATCAAAAAGTGGTATAACTAACAAGTTTTGAATTATTTTTTATTAAAATAACACAAATACCAGACATATTAGATATCTCAGATGTATAGACACCAAGTGATGAAAATAAATTGAATCCTGGACAATATAGATGTATAAGTAGATTCGTCTATGACGCGCTTATAGCTCTAATGTACTTTGTTAACTATTTAAAACAACACGTAGTAATTATTTCGGTAGATTTTAACGGTTCATCTGATAACTTCAAGTATAATTTAATCCAAAATCGAACGAAAGTAGTCCGTCTATCTTTATTTTACTGAAAACTCTTTTGGACACCTTAACCCAACGATTAGTTACGATTCAAACTATTGAAAGTTCAGTAATCTGGGAACAAACTAAAGGTTGCCCTCAACGTTCTTGTGGTGTGTCAATAATGTGGAATCTTGCAGTAGATAAATTACTTGATTATCAATGGCCTGCTGCAGTGCATTTAAATGCCTTTGCAGATGTTTTTGCATTTGCCATTAAAATTCCTACTAGACGGGGACTTGAAAACTTTTCAAATGTATTTCACCCGAATTTTAAAATTTGGATAGAAAAACATCAGTTTTCTATATCTACAAACAAAAGGAATTACCCTGTCGTAGGAAAACTTTCAAGAGGGTCTATCATCAAATGGAGAAATGACTCCATCAAAAGGAAAAATTTGTTTGTGTATTTGGGTATATTCATCAATGAAAAACTCAACTGGGGGCGACTTCTTAGGGAATAAGCCAAACGAGCATCAGATCTGTTTGTTACGATGAAGTGCCTGTAACACCTGGGGTACAAAACAATAATTCAGGTGAATCTTACATAAAACGATAGCGGAAAGAGCAATAAGTCACGGAGAAAATTGCTATCCATTCAAAGACTCTTCTTTCTGTATATAACTGGACCATACAGAACCACATCAGCAACGGCTCTTCCGATAATACAGACCTCACCACATTTAACTTAAAATTGCAAGACGAAGTTGCATTAAACTGTTGTCCCCAGAACTAGGAAGAACTTATAGACAGAAACACTTCAAATAACTGCTGATGACTGTCATTCCATCCAATCCAAAGTTTTAATATCTGCAATCAAATTGACTTTCGAACACAGTTCTCTTCAACTAATGCTGAGCCTTTTAAAAAGGATGACTCCAAATCAAGTCAAAGTACAGGAGCAGCATTTTACTCCTGTAAAAACGGGAGTGTAATAATGATAATAATTCTCACAAAATTCCGAAAAACCCCACCACTTTTCCAAGCAGAGTTAAAAGCTGTACATAAAGCAATTCTACAAATTTCCACAACAAGAGAAAACGCACAAAAAATATGGTCTCAATTAGCCTAGCCGTCTTAAATCCTCATACACCACACCCCTTCGAAAGGAAAACCCAGTGTTCTCTCCACTCCAATAGACTGAGCTTTCTAATTTCTTGTATAAAGCTGGAATAAATAAAAAAAAAAAAAGAAAGTTAGAATTAAAATATTCCAGTGTCAGGGAGAATCATAATAAATTGAAGGCTGGAAGTCCATCTGGTTTTGGAAGGATATTGAAGAGTTAAAACTATCCACCCCCCAGATGAGGTTGTTATTCGAAATTGCATTGGAATTCTGTGAATGAAGGTGACCCTCGGTTACACTGAATCTGCTGTTTTAATGTTCAATGATTACCTCAGTTCAAGGGAGAGCAACTGAAAATAGTAACAAATTTCTTTTGAATTAGCTTAAAAGAAAAAAAAATATTTATTTATTCGTCTGTTATTTTTAAATCACACTCGATGCAAGCAGCATGGATTATAAAATTACTTCCTCCTCATAAAATTTACTTATAAATAGTTTTCGTCCGCATCTATTAACTTTTCTTTTAAAAATATATAGAGTATTTTCAGAAAAGTACATTATATTTTCTTTTGCTAAGTGTTCTATTATTTTCTTATGCCAAAGAAAAACTGGAATATTTTTTCTTATTTAAATTTAATCGATAATTTAAGTTTTTTTTCGGATGGCAAGATTTTGGGTTGTGTGCTTTTATTTCCTTTTAATGTTGATGCGTAAAGAAAAATTGTTTTCGTTTTACTTATAAAAAACAAATAATAGTTTTATTGGAAATTAAAATATAATTTTCAAATATAAATTCTTTGAATGGCTGTAAACCGCAGCTACATCAGAAAAACTAATCGAGTAATAATAATCCTAACAAAAAAATAGAGCAGCAAAAATTTTTTCATAGAAGTCATTAGTATACATGGAATAAATTTTGTATTCATAGCATTGCTATTTTTTTTTTAAAAGAGGTTTTTTCAGTAACGATATATATATTTTTTGTTGAGAATTAAGCTATATATTCATGTATTAGCATGAAGAGATAATTTCGAAAATCCATATTTCCTGAAGAAACTATTTTTTATGATAAAAATGATATAAGTTCATAATTTGTTTTCCATTCAAAACATTTAACTTTTTATAAATATTTATACAGAAACACACACATATAATACATATTATAATAGGGTTATATTTATCATGTGTGAAAAAGTGGTGCGATAAATGTAATTTAATGGTAATAAGGTCATTTTAGATTAACTAAGCTCAAAAGTCTATACTGATAATAAAATTGTTATCTATCTATATTATGTGCGTCCAATAATATTATATAATTGTTCTATTTAGAGCTTTATTGAAAAAAATTATGTTGATATCATTCAGAAACTAAAAAAAATATCATCAAAATGATTATCAGTGCTCCTCAATACTTTTGAAATTACTGCATTTACTATTCAATTCCCTCACTAATTATCAAGGAATTCAATCTAAAAATTTTCACTAACTTTAAAGTAATGTTCTAAATATCTCTTAATAGAATGATAGAATATTTCTCCACTTTCTTTATCAATTCTCCTCTTAAGAGATCGCACACGATGTTAAATCTCCGACATGTGAATATAAAACAGTAGCAACCTTACTTGAAATGTCTTCATCAAACAACTCTCATATTTAGTTTACTATCCTGTTTATAATCAGGATGCTATTACTATGCTATTCCTGTTTATAATCACTCAGTCCCTGCATTGGCAAATTGCAACGATTCATACACTATCTTGCTTTCTGATTTATACATCTTAAAATGCTATAGGTACTATACTTTTGTATATCAGAAGTATTTTCTATACTGTATTGTTGCATATCACAAGTATTTTCTGTACTGTATTGGTAATTTTTGCTAAAAGTAGGATCTGAAATAATTTTATTACGAAACCTCAACCCTCAAAATCTTTGCCATGGTACAAGACTGTGTGTAAAGAAGACGGTGAACAATGTGACTGAAGTGACTATTTTAACAGGAAAGAAAGAGGGTGAAACAGTTTTTATCCTGCAGATACTTTAATTTTAAGGGATTGCAATTTACAGTGATACTTGTGTTCGCTATCACAATGATAAGTAAAGAAGATTTGTAAGCAGTATGTTAAGATTGCGAAGTGGATTTGAGATCTCCATGTATCTCTCATGGACAGCTTTATGTTGCTTGCTGAAGTGTCTGTTCACTTAAGAATTTATTTATTCGTACACTTGGAGGTGAAACTAAAAATTTTGCTTTTAATGAGGTTTTGAGTTGAATTAATATTATAATGAGTATGAATTTTATTTTATAATTTGTTTATTGTTCGTATATTTTTAAATATCTGTCAATAAAATTACTTCAATTTTATAATACATTCATTCTCCTGTCGAACGGAATATAGAAAAAGTAATTACCTGAGCAATGCTGGATAAACAGCCAGTAATCACAAGATTAAAAATAATTGATAGCATAAAATCAATTGATTCAATAGATAATTTTAGATTATTATCTATTGAATAACATTAAACTTGTACATTAAAAAGCTTAAATTAAATCAATCCAACAAATTTTACCTTTTAAGTTTTAGGGATACGTGCGATGCAACTGATTCTGATATGATTTATGGTTCATCATTTTTTTCTCACATTAGAATGTAACCTGCAGGTGAACATGATCTTTAAGCAGATCCCGTTAATGACCAAGCCATTGACAGCATATGACTGTGGGAGCAGTTTGTAATTATACATCAGCTTTCCTCTGTTTAGTCGAGAATCAGATATACTTGACGTAAAGTAAATTCTCAAACTAGTTAAATCTTTGGCTCTCTTCCATCTTGAACCAAATATATATGTTTACTCAGCCAATAAATTGGCTTGAATTTCGTATATATATTTGTATTATATAAATTATCGTTTATTTGATATTCATAAAATCTCTTTGTACATTTTATATTTGATTGTCTCTTTTATAATTTTATAGCAATGTAAAGTTAATTTATAGCATTATATTTAAATTTATCTAGTATTTTGCTTCATTCATTTACATCAATTTTATGTTTTTAAATACGTATACTGTATTTCTTTCATCATATTTTCCCAATTTACATTTATAATTTAACGTTTAAAAAGAGCGTGGATTTTTATATTTAAATAGTATTATTTAATAATATTTTAAGGAGTATTTCTTAAAATATTTTTTATTTGAATTGACTGAAAAACCTCATGTTATTATGGAATTTCTAACAAATATTCAGATACGTTTTCTGAGTAGTTACCAGAAAAAATGCATACGGTACTATTTTTTGTGTTATAATCAAAATAAAGTAATAAAGTACATTTAAAAAAATTATTAAAACTTCAATGTTCATTGCCTTATTAATTAAAATAATTTCTAGGAATTCTCCCCCTCGTTATATGGGCATTTTCTAATTTGGACGAATTTCTCTAATATTTTTTTTGAAAACTATATTATTGCTTAAAAACTATAAAAAATCTAAACTAAAAATATTATTTTACGTTTACAAAAAATATAATTTTTAGATAGATTCCATTTCTTTACTCGATTTTAAATTATTTAAAAAAAAACACTGTTAGCATAATGAGGAAAAAAAACTCGAGGAACAGTTTTTATCAATACCATTAGGATAAATTCCTGCTAATTAGCCCATTCAGAATCTGAGTAATGCCATCATTGCATTCATATGCTATCAGAAGGAAGGCAGGCAGATTTTGACATCATAATGGGATATTATTAAGCTATTTCTGTACGACTTGTTTCGAACCACGAACGTTTCCCTTGCAAGAAACAAAGCTTAACACTCAGCTGCAGAGGTCGTACAAACGGAAGTGTTATTTTATACATTTAATTTTTACAAAGAAATTGACATGATTTTTTTTTTTTTTAAATTACGCATTACACGTAAAGAGCAACAATTAATATTTTCTTGTTAACATTATTGCTTATTTTAAAAATGAAATTTTTTTTTGATATTTTTTACACATTAATGACTAATCTACGTTAAAGAAATATTGATTAAAATAGTGAAAATAAATATTTAAATATAAAGCATACTTTCAACAACAACAAAAAATCAATTGCATGCTATCATAGAACTTACCAAAAAATTCATGTGTTAAAAAGCAAGTTCAAAAAAAGTATTTGTAAAACTCTACTCAGTAATAGGATTCAAAATCTATTCATGAATTTTTAATAGATTTATTTAGGGTTTCAGATTAATATGAAGCTCAAATTAATAGAAAATTATTTTACACTCATAAATTAAGGATAATGAAGTTCAGGCAAAGAAGGAGACAGAAGCAAAACAAATTTGACTTATTTGTAAAGTCTATTTATTAAACAAAAGGTAAAGAGCAAAAAAAAGATGCTATATGTTTGTCATAATTAATAAAAATTGCGATTTTTACTACCTGGAGCAAATTTCAAAAAAAGAACCTATTTACAAAAAACAGTATAACATGGTTAGTATGATGGTTAATATGGAGTATGTCTCCCGGACGATGCAATACAGGCCTTACAACGCCTAGGCATGCTGAGTATCAAATTATCAATCTGATCTTGGGGAATATTACACCACTCATCAAGCAATGCCCTCCGAAGTTCCGGTTGACAGGTGGGAGGGCGTTGACGGGCTGCAATTCGTCGGCCAAGCATATCCCACACATGCTCTATTGGATTCAAGTCCGGTGAGTATGCTGGCCAATCCATACGGGTGATATCCTCCATTTGAAGGCATTCGTCTACAATGTTTGCACGGTGAGGACGGGCGTTGTCATCCATAAACAGAAATTCAGCACCCATGGCACCCCGAAACAAACGTACATGTTGTTCCAGAATGACATCCCGATAGATGTGGCCTGTCATCGTTACATTCTGAACATGCAGGTCAGTTCTGGAAATCAGTTCTGGTTCAAACGAGCCATCCTGCACTACCGTAACGGTGTCATTCAATGGTGTTCTCTTGGTGGTAACGGGTACCTGGCGCTCTCCATATGAAAGTCCGGCTAGAATCAGACTGCAAACTAAACCTGGACTCGTCGGAAAACATCACACAAGACCACTGTGGCGGTGTCCACAATGCATGCTCTCTACTCCAGGTTAATCGCAGGCAACAGTGAGTTGTGGTAAGTGGAACACATCTGACAGGCCTACGAGCATATAGACCAATGTGCCCTAAGCGTCTGTACACGGTCTGCCTTGAAACTGTCATACCGGTAGCTGAAAAGAGCTGACGAGACAGGTCTGATGCTGTGCTCCGTCTGTTTCTTTTGGCAGTAACTGCTAAATACTGGTCCTCATTCGGCGTTGTAACTCGGGGGCGACCTGTGCTGTAACATCTACTCACATTACCATCATCTTGGAATCGTTGCCAATGCCTGGAGATGACACTCTGGGCGATTCAAGTTCCTCGGATACTTACAGCTGGGTACGTCCCACATTCCAGTCGTCCGATAATTCTACCACGCAAAAATCATCAAATGCTTCCTTTGTGCCATAACTATGCGATTATTGCACTGAAAGGTTTTTAAAGAGCTTGTGAACAATTTTACTTCTTTCCCAACATTCCTTATATACCCCTCTCTTACACTCTCGTCATTGTGACGTACTATCAGCGCCATCTGGTGGTTTCCTGTAATTTGCATATTCTTCTTCAAGATGTGTGTGATAATTCTACAGGGGAAATTTTTATTTTAGAGTTCAATTTCTGTGTGATTCTGAATTATCCTTAATTTATGGACATGAGTGTATATGATGCCCCAACTTTTAAATTGAAAAATAGTTTCTAATCTCTAAAAGTGATTATTAAAAATGATCTGAACAATGTATAATTTAAGAAAAAAACATGATGAAAAAATATTATTTTATCCAGAACCTGTACATAAGCCTAAAATTAAATTAACATTTATTTGTGGAGTCGATTAATACTTAATTAATATCATTCTAAGGGGCCGAGTGACTAGCGCTCAGTGCCACGACAGTTAAAAACATTTTTTGTAAATCTCGTATATCCCAAATATACTAATAAATTACCGTAATATTAAAGTATATGATCTATAGTATTAAATTTATATATTATTATTATGTTATTTAAGTAATATTAAAATGATATTCATTATCATCATCATCATCATCATCATTAGTTTGCAAAAGCTCCTTGGTGGGCCAAGGCCGTCAGTCTATTGGCAGATTTCGATAAATGGGATGTCAGCCCTCACCAAACAGTCATATTAGATCGGGACCTACGGTTGAAAGTGGATTCCGAATCACTACAAACATTTATGGCACCGCCGGGACTCGAACCCGAAACCTGTGACACCGAACGCCCGACACTCGACCATTCAGGCCTCCACTCTTTCCGATAGACAATTAAAATCTATTATTAAAAATTCATTTTTTAAAATAGTTATTCTTTTTCATTAGTGCAACAGCCTCATGCATTCATTAGTCCAAAGCCGTTTGCCTACTGGCAGATTTCGAGATAGAGATATGTTTTCTTTTTACGGGTAGGGTTATCAGTTCTACGCCCAACCTACGCTAATGCTCTACAGTCCTATTAGATTGGGACCTACGGTAGATAGATCTATCGAAACTTTTGACATAATAAAACAAGAATAAAAAGGCTAATCAAAATTAACTAAATGGAACTAAGGAATAAGTATAGAATGTAAAAACCAGAAATTGTTGGTTTTGTGTTCCAGTTGAATTTTATTCTGTGAAATCTTAATTCTGCGAATTAAATAAATTGTTTAATCGAATATAAAAATTGAACATTCGTATCTTGTCTTCGAATATAATATCTTGTATTTTGTGTATATATAAAATTCGTGTATTTCAGTATTTCGTATCTAAATAATTCTGTCAATCAAATGATAGGCTGTGCACTAAAAAATTAACTAGTAGCAGCAATTTGTTAATTAAAAATTCGATAAATAACTGGTCAAATGTCAAGAATCTTAAATAAAAAAAAAAACATGAGCCTCAGAACACATGAATCAACATTACATATTCAGATGGGGTGACTCAGAGAACATCATATGCCTTTAGAATCAGAAGAAGCATTTACCTCTGAGGGCTTTTATAATTTACATTTCATCAACTTTTGTCTTATTTAGCAGTACATGTAAGATGAACATATATAGAATACACCTGCATCAACCAATCAGTTACAACGACCAACCACCTATTAATTGTGATGAAGAACCCTCAACTTTAATACATGTAACCATTCTACTTTTTAAACCATTCAAATGGTATAATAACCTGAAAATGCATGTTAACCTCTCGGAGCTAGTACAGAACTCTGTATTACACTTCCTACGAGCGAAGACAGTAACCGCCAAACTGTTCTGAGCGGTTCAACCGTTTTAAAATAAGGAAGTGCTTAAATATCACAGTTTTCAAACTTTTTCTTCTTTGTGATTCTCTCGTCCTTTAATGAAGAAAATGCTGTTGTCCTCTTTCGTCAATGAATATTATATTTTAATATAATTTTAGATATCTTATTAGATATCTTTTTATTAGCAATATAGGACTAGCAAGCTTTTCGAAACGGAATTAAAAATATTAATGTTCTGAGATGGCTATATAATCTGTGAACCGTTTTAAATAATTTTTTTTTTTCTCAAAATATGGTATATTATTCACCAAAGAACACAAATTTGAACTTTTTTTTTCGTTTGGCAGAATTGAATGAAAGCATTTCGAAAATTATAATTCTTATCATCACGATATCGTTTCGCCATATTTCAAGGTGGCTACAAATATGTGAAGCTTCAAGTCAAAATTCCAACTTTTATGTTATAGTATTCAAATGGTTTGGTATGTCGCTTTACGGTCATTTTTTTTCGCACACGTTGGGCTAATTAGACAGGGACCTACAATTTAACGTGGATTCCGAACCACTCACAAACATCCATGCCTCCATCACCTGAAGCTTGTGGTACCAACAGTCAGAGCACTAGCCAATTGGCCATCAGGCCTCTCGGCAGAAGTGAGTGAAGATATTAAGCAACAATAGCTATTATAACCAATAAATCGAATATTATAAAATGATAATTTTTTTTGTTGCTTTATAACTTTATTTTTTTTGTTTTAAATTGTTTAATTTATTAGATGCACGGCTCTGATTTCAAAAAGCCACAAACACTTTGTAAAACGAAAATCAAGTAGTGTCTCCTGGCAAAAGTTTGCGAAGTTTAGCAAAGCTTCGAAGTTTTACCTAAGAAGGCTACTGAGTTTTGTGACGTAAACGTTTCCAATAAGAATTGCATTTGTAATCACGATTAACAAAACACAGTGCAATCTATTAGGTACTGCGGAGTGGATTTGAGAGAGACATGTTTTTTTGATGGATAGCTATATGTTGTCTGCTCAAGGTTGGTTTCATCTAAGATTTTATCTATTCTTGCACCAGGATGGGAAACAAAAGTGTTGTTTGTAATCAAGTTTTGACTTAAATTAATATTCATAATGAATTTGAAAAAAAAAAATGTTTTATTTTATAATTTATATACTCTTATATATTTTTTAATTCTAGGCAAATAAAATTATTTCAATTTCACACTTTACTCATTCATCCATTATTAATTATGTTATTTAGAAACAAATATGGAAAAAATAAATATCCGGGTAACACCGAGTAAATAGCTAGTAAAAATATAAAATGTTATAATATATAAGTGTGGAATATTTCAATAGATTTAAATAACTTTTTTAAATAGAATTTTATTTTGATATCTTAAGACGACGTATTAAAAACAATACAATTTTAGTTAATAAATAAAAAGAAAGCATAAAAAAATTAATAACTAAAATAAACACGTTCAAATGAATTCCTCAAAGTAATCCGCTTATAATCTCAAGTGCATCTTTAATTAAATGTTGATTAAATATAATCTTCGTTTTCTGTTATTGTAATTAGACCACAGGAAATATTTCATTAGGGACTAATTTGTTTGTTATACGTACTTTATAAGTCATTTCTGTTAAGATCAAATGAAGGATAATTTAGATTTTGCGAAATTAGTTATTCAAATTCATTCCGTTAAAGATTATATATCAAATTTCAAATATTTACTCATGTAGTTTGCATATATATTAAATCCGAAAGGAAATAAGAATTACAAAGGATTTGAACTCAATTCTTTTCCTTAATATTTTGTTTCATAATCTTATTAATGCTTTTCTCACCAAATATTTAGAATATTTATAACGTTATTTGAAGAAGCAAGCAGAAGCAAAAATATATCTCTTATTAACATTTAAAAAATTTATTTTAATTGATATATTAGAATGACATCTACTGGCAAACACACTCAGACGCATAGTGACTCATCATCATTTAAACTCTGACGAGCAATTATCTGTCATCATTATAAGAATGCAGCAGATGCCAGCACTAAATTTAAGTTAAGCGACTAGGGACTTCCTTCAACTTTGTAACGTTTCGAAGTAACAAGTCATCGACACTTTGCTAACCATTCAACTACCTGATCCTGATATTTCACTCATTATAAAATGTATAGGTTGTGGAAACTTTTTTTTAACTTTTAAACCTGTTTAAACTTTTTAACCCTGTTTTCTGATTGTGACCATTCGACTACCTGATCATAACCCTTAATTGTTTAACCCTGTTTAAACTTTTTAACCCTATTTTCTGATTGTGACCATTCGATTACCTGATCCTGATATTTCACTCGTTATAAAATGTCATAGGTAACGAAAACTTTTTAACCCTACGTATTGACTTTTCTAATTGTTATTAGAATAAATGTTATATTGATAGAATACAAGATGCTTTCTTTTTAATAAATCATTAAAAGGTTAAATTTCAATCATCTTTATTTTAAAAAGAACATTATCAAATAATAAAAATAATGCGATCAACAGCAAAAATTACTTTCTTTCTTCCCCATAGTGGAATTCATTCATTATTGTTATTGCTTTTGAATCCTAGATACTTGATGAAGATAGTGACTATTTGTGTAAACCATAGCGTATCTATATTTAGCTGCTTGATGTGTGCTGCCTTAAGGCACTAAAATGAAAGATGATTGATATTAAGAGGCCAGCGGGAAAGGAATTTCTTTTCTGTAGCTCTTTGTACCTCTACTTTAATTAAAAAATAAATATTTTAAAAATTAAGAAATTTTTTTATTTATTCCTTGAAAATCTGGGGATAATAATTTTCATAAATAATATGTTTGATTTCGTTCTCTTTTCTGACATCCATACAAGCTCTATCGGCTCTCAGACGTTGCAAATTATAAATATATCAAGGGGTCCTTGAAGTCCTAAAAAATATCCGTGTTTTAGATTAAGTAATCCTTATGGGTCTCTATTAAAGTTTTAAAATTTTGACGACGAAAGAAATTCTTTTAAAATTTGTCTAAACTTCACATCAAATTAGTAAACACATAAATAATAATCAATAAAAACTACGGAATGTAGGAATATATACTTGTTTGCCTCCCCACTGCGAGTTTACCAACTCACAATTTTTTATGTTGAGGTAGGAGTGTTTTGCTGACGTCACATTCCCAGCCTGATCATGAAGCAAGCAGATTAGCAGATCTGTTGTTAGCTACTGTATTGAGTGTAATGTAGTCTAAATTTGCTTTTGTTTTTTGGTTCTTAAGTTATAATAGATCTAATCAAAAGTTATTTAAATATTTTAATAGTTAAATGCTATTATGAAAGTGTTTGATATTTTAGTTCATAACACTCTTTTCTAATGCAACCAAGCAGTAAATCATCCATTTAAAAAAAAATCTTCAGATATTTGACTTGCTGATCAAATGTCTACAACATTATGCCAAACAAGACCAACTAAAAGAGAAGAGATATGAGATTAAGCTCGCTGCACTGCTAGTGATACGCTTATTGTTTGGAAAAGGGCTAAGCTTCCCGCCAGATTAAAAAAGAATGTTGTAGATAAAATTGAAGAACTTTTTAAAGATTGGAAAGAGCTTAAAAAGAACAAGGAAAATAAAACCAAACTCCTAGAAGGCTTAAAAGTGAACAGAGAATGAAGATGTCTTTACAAACGCAAAATTTGTTTGTTTTTACGAACGCTTTTATATATTTTCTTACGTTCTATTAATTCATTCAAATAATACTCTTTAGATGAATTGACCAGATAAAATTCAAATTAATAGAATTATAAAAATAAATCTGTTAAAAATGAATGAAAAACGGAAATCTATTTTATAAGATATATCATCTTAGAGTCATTAAGCCATCTCTGTCAATGTTTTGATACAAAACTGTTATAAAACACGGGCTGAAGAAAGCATTTGAATATTATATGAGGTGTCCCAAAGTTCCTGCAATCTTAGTGAGATGTAATCCTAAATAGTCTGAAATATTTGGTAATGAAAGAGTTGATTTGCCCTCAAAATGCACACCAAGCTTAAAGGTGTATTTTAAAGGGAAATCAGCTCTTTCATTCCCAAATATTCTAGATTATTTAGGATTATATCAGACAAGCTTACGTGAATTTAGGAAAGCACTATACATGCAAATATTATACATAGTTTAATTTAATATAGGCGATGAATAAACACTTAAATTTACATTAATCTTTAATGCAATCAAACTAAATTTAATTATGCTAAATATTTAATCATTGATTTATGAGAAAAAAAAAAAGTAATTTGAAAATATATATAAAGTAGGTATTTTTTTTTAAAAATATTTACATTGCAGTGACAAAAAATATGTTTCACAACACTGATTACTTGGTGAAAAAAAGTTATACTTATTCATAAAGGTAATTATTCTTTGTTCAGATACTATAATGTTGAAACACAGATGCATAATATTCAAATTTTGTAAACATTTAAGAAAATACTAACAAATAACTTTCATTTTTTGTAAGATTTTAAGCATTTTATTTTCACATATTTGAGGCAAACAATAATTTTCATTCACCTTTTTTAAAAAATAATCTTCGACATCTGTAGCGAATGCCAAAATAAATTTTAATTTTGACTTTCAAATCTGTTAAAATAAAATATATGGTATTGATAAGCATATCAATAAGTATTGAGTGATAGTAAGCAGTATTGATAAATATATCAATACTTCTTACAAAAAAAATATTCAAGAATTAAAAATAATGTAGTCTTTAATTAAAATTTTTTTGGACCTTACTAGTTTGGTATATCTGTTAGGAAGTTTCATTAAATTTAGAACAAAGCTATTACTAGCGAGACATACAAGTTAATTTACTTTTAATTTCATATTTTTATAATTTGAATGAAAATATGAAATTCCAGAAGTATTTTTGCTTTATCTTCATGAATGAAGTGCTTCCATGAGAATAGTTACATGTCCACATGTTAAAGCATTTATTTAACAACTATAAAACTGGATTAAATATTCTTGTCCCAGAACACACCACCCTCTAAGGAATCTAACAACAAAAACAGATTCCAGCAATGACGCGAACCAGAACCTAAACTATCAGTTATATCCCCCTGAGATGATCTCCACATGAGTTGAAATGGAGGCTATCCATCACTTGAATCCAATGCAGCTGCAAACCTAAGGGCCTGATAATCACCAGCCGATTGATAGAGCCAGAAACTAGATGTCTATCAGAAGTGGAGGCCAAAGAGACATGCATTGCTCATACAAAAGCCTACGACTCAGGCTGGGCTTAATTCCTAGGATTCACTTTCCCTCTAACACCAGTGGCCATGCACAGAAAAAGAAAAGAAAATTGGGTTAAAATGTTGAAATTTTAAATAAAAAAACTCAAACAGGAAGAAAGAAAAAAAAAATGTCAAAATCAAAATGTTAAAAGTATATAATATGAACTATATATTAAAAGAAAAAAATTATTAAAAACTAACTTTATTAGAACAAACACGATGTTTCTTGTCTCGAACGGGATAAAGCAAAAAGAAGAAAGAAAAATGAGTGCCTTCAAAGTCATTGGGTCAAGGAAAAAAAAGGATTTGTTTTATTCTTACTCAAAAGGAGTTTTTTATAAATGAATTCCATAATTTATAATTAATGTCTTTATTATAAAAAAAGACTCTTCTCAATCAATTACATCAGTATATAACGTATCATGCCTCAGAATGCAGTAATCCACATAGTAAAGTCAGCTTAACGAGATATAACATTCATCATTGGCAGTTCTGAAGAATGCCGACATTGAACAATGTCAGCGGCAAATCTATTTAAATACGAAATTATGACACTTATACTAATGAAATCTTCAAGAATTTGACCACCTCCTTATTCAACAAGCTATTTGATTTTTTCATCCCGGTTTGATCTTGGCATTAGTTATTTCACGTCATGGAGCTTTATCCATTCGGCTATCTTAGCGTTTGAAAGATCATTTAAATTGCATTATAACTATGCAAACAGTTGTAAAACGTTACATTTCAAAATTGGAAAACAATATATAAAAATATTATGCTAAACATTTATTTTTTCCTTTTCATAACGTTTAGGGGAAAAACGGAATATCTTTATATTATATATTATCGTTTTATATTTTTTTTTTTTTTCTTTTTGTTCAAAATCGAAAAAAAAATAAATTTCGGAGAATCAGTGTCGGACACAATTTATTTTTAGGTTATATAGTATAACTCAAGATATATAATTTTGAATGAAAACTTGCGCATGAAATTATTACAATGTCATTTATTTTAATCGAATTTTGCAGCTATGCGAACAGTTGTGAAACATTAACAATTCAAAATTGGAAAAAGAATATATAAAAAATATCATGCTAACCATTTATTTTTTACTATTCATAAAGTTTAGGGAAAAAGGAATATCTTTTAAATATAAAAGATGGTTTTATTATTTTTTTTTTTTTTTTTGTTCAAAAAAAAAAAAATAGATTTATTTTGTTCTTACTCAAAAGGATTTTTCATAAATGAATTCCATAATTTATAATTAATGTCTTTATTAAAAAAATCCATCTCAATCAATTACATCAGTATATAACATATTAGGCCTCAGAATGCAGTAATCCACATGGTAAAGTCAGCTTAACGAGATATAACATTCATCATTGGCAGTACTGAAGAATGCAGACATTGAGCCAATTTCACCGGTCAATCTATTTAAATACGAAATTATTACGCTTATACTAATGAAATCTTCAAGAATTTGACCACCGCCTTATTCTTGTGCTGTTTGAGTTTTCATCCCCCTTTGACCTTGGCATTAGTTTCTTCACGTCATGAAGCTCTAACCATTCGGCTATCTCGGCGTTAGAATGATCGTTTAAATTGCATTATAACTATGCAAACAGTTGTAAAACATTAACAATTCAAAATTGGTAAAAAAAAAAAAATAGATTTTGTTACTTTTCATACGTTTATGGGAAAAAGGGAATTTTTTATAAATGAATTTCAATAATTTATAATTAATGTCTTTATCATAAATGAAAAAAAACATCCTTCTGAATCAATTACATCAGTACAAGAATATCATGCCTCAGAATGCAGTAACACACATGGTAAAGTCAGCTTAACGAGATATAACATTCATTATTGGTAGTACTGAAGAATGCAGACATTTATCAATGTCACCGGCAAATGTATTTAAATAAGATTATTACACTTATACTAATGAAAAATCTTACGAATTTGCCCACCTCCTTATTCTAGATGCTGTTTGAGTTTTCATTCGGTTGATTTGGGCATTAGTTCTTCGTGTCGTAAAGCTTTATCCATTGTGCAATCTCGGCATTTGAACCATGCATTATAAAGTGTTTAAATTATTTTGTTATGCAAACAGTTTAAAACATTTAACAACTCAAAATTGAAAACAATATATAAAAATATTGTCAGAACCATTTATTATTTTACTTTCATAACATTTTTTATAAAGGGAATTTCTTTTATATTATATATTTTAATTTATTTGTTTTGTTCAAAATCAGAAGAAAAAAAAATAGATTTCGGAGAATTAGGTCGGAAAATTTATTTTTAGGTTATATAGTATAAGTCAAGATTTATATTTTGAATGAAAACTTGCGCATGGAATTATTGTAATGTCATTTATTTTGAACAACGCAACTATCAAACAGTTGCCAAACATTAACAATTCAAAATTTAAAAACATTATATATATAAATTATCATGCTAACCATTTATTTTTTACTTTTCATAACGTTTAGGGGGAAAAAGGGAATATCTTTTATAATATACATTATCGTTTAAGCTATATACTTTTTTTTATTTTGTTCAAAATCTGAAAAAAAAAAAAAAAAATTATTTATTTTGTTCTTACTCAAAAATTTTTTATAAATGAATTCCCATAATTCATAAATATAAAAAAAACCATCTCAAAAACTACATCAATATATAATTTAATATGCTTCAGAATACAGTAAATAAAAAAAAGTCTGATTAACGAGGTATAACATTCATCTTCGGCATTACTGAACAATGCAGATATTTATCAATGTCACCGGCAGTTCTATTAAAACACGAGATTTTAAACGTTCATACTAATGAAATTTTTAAGAATTCAAATACATTTTTATCTCGGCGCTTGAAGAATGTTTAAAGAATTTTTAAATTCCATTATAAATATGCAAACAGTTGTAAAACATTAATAATTCAAAATCAGAAAAAAATAGATTTTGTTCTTACTACCAAAAGGATTTTTATAAATGAATTTCAATAATTTATAATTAATATCTTTATTAAAAAGCAATTTCTCAATCAATTACATCAGTATGACATATTGCCTCAGAATGCCGTAATCAAACATGGTAAAGTCAGCTTAACGAGATATAACATTCATCATTGGCAGTACTGAACAACGCAGACATTGAACAATGTCCCCGGCAATTATATTTTAATACGAAATTAGTAATTATATTAATAAAAACTTCACGAATTTGCCCACTTTCTGATTGTAGATGCTGTTTGAGTTTTCCACCGCGGTTGATCAGGGTATTAGTTTTCTACACGTCATGAAGCTATATCCATTCGGCTATCAGTCGCTGGAAGAATTTTGCAGTATGCAAACAGTTGTAAAACATTAACAATTCAACATTGGAAAAAAGAATATATAAAAAAATATTGTGCTATCCATTTATTTTTTACTATTCATAAAGTTTAGGGGAAAAAAGGAATATCTTTTAAATAGTATATGATGGTTTTATTATTCTTTTTTTTTTTTTGTTCAAAATCAGAAAAAAAAAAATAGATTTATTTTGTTCTTACTCAAAAGGATTTTTCATAAATGAATTTCCATAATTTATAATTAATGTCTTTATTAAAAAAATCCTTCTCAATCAATTACATCAGTATATGACATTTCATGCCTCAGAATGCAGTAACACACATGGTAAAGTCAGCTTAACGAGATATAACATTCATTATTGGCAGTACAGAAGAATGCAGACATTTATCAATGTCACCGGCAGTTGTATTTAAATACGAGATTATTACACTTATACTAATGAAAACTTTACGAATTTGCCCACCTCCTAATTCTAGATGCTGTTTTAGTTTTTATTCGGTTGATTTGGGCATTAGTATCTTCACGTGAAGCTTTATCCGTCGTGCTAACTCGGCGCTTGAACTATCGTCTAAATTGCATTATAACTATGCAAACAGTTGTAAAACATTAACAACTCAAAATTGAAAAACAATATATAAAAATATTGTGCGAACATTTATTTTTTACTTTTCATAACATTTAGGGGAAAAAGGGAATATCTTTTATATTATATATTTTCCTTTTATTTGTTTTGTTCAAAATCAGAAGAAAAAAATAGATTTCGGAGAATTAGTGTCGGACACAATTTATTTTTAGGTTATATAGTATAAGTCAAGATTTATAATTTTGAATGAAAACTTGCGCATGGAATTATTGTAATGTCATTTATTTTGATCCAATTTTGCAACTATGCAAACAGTTGCAAAACATTAACAATTCAAAATTTAAAAACAATATATATAAATTATCATGCTAACCATTTATTTTTTACTTTTCATAACGTTTAGGGAAAAAGGGAATATTTTTATAATATACATTATCGTTTTATTATACTTTTTTTTTTTTTGTTTTGTTCAAAATCTGAAAAAAATTATTTATTTTGTTCTTACTCAAAAATATTTTTTATAAATGAATTCCCATAATTCATACCTTTATTATATATAAAAAAAACCTTCTCAAAGAACTACATCAGTATATAACATATTATGCCTCAGAATACAGTAACCCACACAGCAAAGTCTGATTAACGAGGTATAACATTCATCTTTGGCATTACTGAACAATGCAGATATTTATCAATGTCACCGGCAATTCTATTAAAACACGAGATTATTAAACTCATACTAATGAAATCTTTAAGAATTGACCACCTCTTTATTCTAGATGCTGTTTGAGTTTTCAACGCGGTTGATCTTGGAATAGTTACTTTTACGTCATGAAGCTCTTCCATTCGGCTATCTCGGCGCTTGAAGAATCGTTTAAATTCCATTATAACTATGCAAACAGTTGTAAAACATTAACAATTCAAAATCAAAAAAAAAAGATTTTGTTCTTACTCAAAAGGATTTATTTTTATAAATGAATTTCAATAATTTATAATTAATATCTTTATTAAAAAAAAAAATCTTATCAATCAGTATATAACATATTACGCCTCAGAATGCCGCCGTAATCCACATGGTAAAGTCAGCTTAACGAGATATAACATTCATCATTGGCAGTACTGAACAACACAGACATTGAACAATGTCCCCGGCAATTCTATTTTAATACGAAATTAGTACACTTATATTAATAAAATCTTAATGAATTTGCCCACTTTCTGATTCTAGATGCTGTTTGAGTTTTTCATCGCGGTTGATCTGGGTATTAGCTTCTACACATCATGAAGCTATATCCACTCGGCTATCTCGTCGCTGGAAGAGTCGTTTAAATTCCAATATAACTATGAAAACAGTTGTAAGACATTAACAATTCAAAATAAAAAAAAAATATAATAAAAATATTATGCTAAAAATTTATTTGTTACTCTTCATAACGTTTAGAATAAAAAGAGAATATCTTTTAAATTATATATTATCGTTTTATTATTCTTTTTCAATTACTTCTATTAGCTCACACTCTCCTACATATAACTTGTTTAAATTTTCAATCGTTCATAAAATACTTTTTATTCATTCAAATACATTTTTTTACCTTGTAGTGGATGATAATACATGTTTTTTAAATATTAATTCAGTAATTAAATTTAATAAATCAATTTTAGTTTTTAGATTTAAGTTACATATATCTACCAATAGATTGCGTCAGATAAACTTAAAAAAAATGGATGAAAATTATTTATAAAGGACTTTCTGCAATAGAGTGAAAAAAAAAAAAAGTAGGAATTGACTATTAAATTTTTTTTTTTTTATATTACTTGTTTTTGTTTTGTTCAAAATCAGAAAAAAAAAAATAGATTTTGTTCATACTCAAAAGGATTTTTATAAATGAATTCCCATAATTCTTAATTAATGTCTTTATTATATATAAAAAAGCTTCTCAATGAACTACATTAGCATATAACACATTATGCCTCAGAAAGCAGTAATCCACATAGCAAAGTCAGATTAACGAGATATAACATTCATCATTGTCAGTACTGAAGAAAGCAGACATGTAGCAATGTCACCGACTGTGCTATTTAAATGCCGAATTATTATACTTACTAATGAAATTGGGAAAATTTGACCACTTTTTATTGAAGTTGCGGTTTGAGTTTCCATAGCGTTTGACCTTGGCATTTGTTACTTCACGTCATCGAGCCTTATCCGTTCTGCTATCTTGGTCCTTGAAAAATCGTTTAAATTGCATTATAACTATGCAAAGAGTTGTAAAACATTGACATTTCAAAATTGGAAAAACAATATATAGAAAATATTATGCTAACCATTTTTTTGTACTTTACATAACGTTTATGAGAAAAAGGGAATTTCTTTTAAATTATATATTCTTGTTTTATTATTCTTTGTTTTGTTCAAAATTAGAAAAAAAAAAGATTTTGTTCTTACTCAAAAGGATTATTTATAAATGAATTCCCATAATTCATAATTAATGTATTTATTATATATAAAAAAAACCCTTCTCAATCAATTACATCAGTACATGACATATTAGGCCACAAAATGCTGTAATCCACATAGCAAAGTCAGATTAACGAGATGTAACATTCATCATTGGCAGTACTGAAGAATGCAGACATTTATCAATGTCACAGGCAATTCTATTTAAAAACGAGATTATAACACTTATATTAATGAAACATTTAAGAATTTCACCACCTCCTTATTCTAGATGCTGTTTGATTATTCAACCCGGTTTGATTTTGTCATTAGTTACTTCACGTGATGGAGCTTTATCCATTCGGCTATCTCGGCGTTTGAGCGATCGTTTAAATTGCATTATAACTATGCAAACAGTTGTAAAACATTCACATTTCAAAATTGGAAAAACAATATATAAAAAATATTATGCTAAAAATTTATTTTTTCCTTTTCATAACGCGTAGGGGAAAAACGGAATATCTTTTATATTATATATTATCGTTTTATATTTTTTTTTTTTTAAATCAGAAAGAAAAATATATTTCGGAGAATCAGTGTCGGACACAATTTATTTTTTAGGTTAGATAGTATAACTCAAGATATATAATTTTGAATGAAATCTTGCGCATGAAATTATTGTAATGTCATTTATTTTTATCGAATTTTTCAGCTATGCAAACAGTTGTGAAACATTAACAATTCAACATTGGAAAAAAAGAATATAAAAAATATTGTGCTAACCATTTATTTTTTACTATTCATAAAGTTTAGGGAAAAAAGGAATATCTTTTAAATAGTATATGATGGTTTTATTATTCTTTTTTTTTTTGTTTTGTTCAAAATCGAAAAAAAATAGATTTTATTCTTACTCAAAAGGATTTTTCATAAATGAATTCCCATAATTTATAATTAATGTCTTTATTAAAAAAAAATCCATCTCAATCAATTACATCAGTATATGACATATTAGGCCTCAGAATGCAGTAATCCACATGGTAAAGTCAGCTTAACGAGATATAACATTCATCATTGGCAGTACTGAACAATGCAGACATTGAGCAATTTCACCGTCAATCCCATTTAAATACGAAATTACTACGCTTATACTAATGAAATCTTCAAGAATTTGACCACCGCCTTATTCTTGTGCTGTTTGAGTTTTCATCCCCAGTTTGACCTCGGCATTAGTTTTTCACGTCGTGAAGATCTATCCATTCGGCTATCTCGCCGTTAGAATGATAGTTTAAATTGCATTATAACTATGCAAACAGTTGTACAACATTAACAATTCAAAATCAGAAAAAAATAGATTTTGTTCTTACAAAATGATTTTTTATAAATGAATTTCAATAACTTATAATTAATGTCTTTATTAAAAACATCCTTCTGAATCAGTTACATCAGTACAAGAATATCATGCCTCAGAATGCAGTAACACAAATGGTAAAGTCAGCTTAACGAGATATAACATTCATTATTGGCAGTACAGAAGAATGCAGACATTTATCAATGTCACCGGCAGTTGTATTTAAATACGAGATTATTACACTTATACTAATGAAAACTTTACGAATTTGCCCATCACCTAATTCTAGATGCTGTTTTTAGTTTTTATTCGGTTGATTTGGGCATTAGTATCCACACGTGAAGCTTTATCCGTTGTGCTAACTCGGCGCTTGAACCATCGTCTAAATTGCATTATAACTATGCAAACAGTTGTAAAACATTAACAACTCAAAATTGGAAAAACAATATATAAAAATATTGTGCGAACCATTTATTTTTTACTTTTCATAACATTTAGGGGAAAAAGGGAATATCTTTTATATTATATATTTTCCTTTTATTTGTTTTGTTCAAAATCAGAAGAAAAAAAATAGATTTCGGAGAATTAGTGTCGGACACAATTTATTTTTAGGTTATATAGTATAAGTCAAGATTTATAATTTTGAATGAAAACTTGCGCATGGAATTATTGTAATGTCATTTATTTTGATCCAATTTTGCAACTATGCAAACAGTTGCAAAACATTAACAATTCAAAATTTAAAAAACAATATATATAAATTATCATGCTAACCATTTATTTTTTACTTTTCATAACGTTTAGGGAAAAAGGGAATATCTTTTATAATATACATTATCGTTTTATTACACTTTTTTTTTTGTTTTGTTCAAAATCTGAAAAAAAAATTATTTATTTTGTTCTTACTGAAAAATATTTTTTATAAATGAATTCCCATAATTCATACCTTTATTATATATAAAAAAACCTTCTCAAAGAACTACATCAGTATATAACATATTATGCCTCAGAATACAGTAACCCACACAGCAAAGTCTGATTAACGAGGTATAACATTCATCTTGGCATTACTGAACAATGCAGATATTTATCAATGTCACCGGCAATTCTATTAAAACACGAGATTATTAAACTCATACTAATGAAATCTTTAAGAATTCGACCACCTCTTTATTCTAGATGCTGTTTGAGTTTTCAACGCGGTTGATCTTGGCAATAGTTACTTTACGTCATGAAGCGCTCTTCATTCTGCTATCTCGGCGCTTGAAGAATCGTTTAAATTCCATTATAAATATGCAAACAGTTGTAAAACATTAACAATTCAAAATCAGAAAAAAATAGATTTTGTTCTTACTCAAAAGGATTTTTTATAAATGAATTTCAATAATTTATAATTAATATCTTTATTAAAAAAATCCCTCTCTATCAATTACATCAGCATATGACATATTACGCCTCAGAATGCCGCCGTAATCCACATGGTAAAGTCAGCTTAACGAGATATAACATTCATCATTGGCAGTACTGAACAACACAGACATTGAACAATGTCCCCGGCAACTCTATTTTAATACGAAATTAGTACACTTATATTAATAAAATCTTCTTGAATTTGCCCACTTTCTGATTCTAGATGCTGTTTGAGTTTTTCATCGCGGTTGATCTGGGTATTAGTTTCTACACGTCATGAAGCTATATCCATTCGGCTATCTCGTCGCTGGAAGAGTCGTTGAAATTCCAATATAACTATGCAAACAGTTGTAAGACATTAACAATTTAAAAAAAAAAAAAAAAAAATATTATGCTAACCATTTATTTGTTACTCTTCATAACGTTTAGAGTAAAAAAGAGAATATCTTTTAAATTATATATTATCGTTTTATTATTCTTTTTTCAATTACTTCTATTAGCTCACACTCTCCCTACATATACGCTGTTTAAATTTTCAATCGTTCATAAAATACTTTTTATTCATTCAAATACATTTTTTTACCTTGTAGTGGATGACACTGGATGATAATACATGTTTTTAAATATTAATTCAGTAATTAAATTTAATAAATCAATTTTAGTTTTTTTAGATTTAAGTTACATATATCTACCAATAGATTGCGTCAGATAAACTTAAAAAAAATGAATGAAAATTATTTATAAAGGACTTTCTGCAATAGAGTGAAAAAAAAAAAGTAGGAATTGACTATTAAATTTTTTTTTTTTTTATATTACTTGTTTTTGTTTTGTTCAAAATCAGAAAAAAAAATAGATTTTGTTCATACTCAAAAGGATTTTTTATAAATGAATTCCCATAATTCTTAATTAATGTCTTTATTATATATAAAAAAGCTTCTCAATGAACTACATTAGCATATAACACATTATGCCTCAGAAAGCAGTAATCCACATAGCAAAGTCAGATTAACGAGATATAACATTCATCATTGTCAGTACTGAAGAAAGCAGACATGTAGCAATGTCACCGACTGTTCTATTTAAATGCCGAATTATTATACTTACTAATGAAATTGGGAAAAATTTGACCACTTTTTATTGAAGTTGCGGTTTGAGTTTCCATAGCGTTTGACCTTGGCATTTGTTACTTCACGTCATCGAGCCTTATCCGTTCTGCTATCTTGGTCCTTGAAAAATCGTTTAAATTGCATTATAACTATGCAAACAGTTGTAAAACATTGACATTTCAAAATTGGAAAAACAATATATAGAAAATATTATGCTAACCATCTTTTTTTTTGTACTTTACATAACGTTTATGGAAAAAGGAATTTCTTTTAAATTATATATTCTTGTTTTATTATTCTTTTTGTTTTGTTCAAAATTAAAAAAAAAAAAAGATTTTGTTCTTACTCAAAAGGATTATTTATAAATGAATTCCCATAATTCATAATTAATGTATTTATTATTATAAAAAAAACCCTTCTCAATCAATTACATCAGTACATGACATATTAGGCCACAAAATGCTGTAATCCACATAGCAAAGTCAGATTAACGAGATGTAACATTCATCATTGGCAGTACTGAAGAATGCAGACATTTATCAATGTCACAGGCAATTCTATTTAAAACGAGATTATAACACTTATATTAATGAAACACTTAAGAATTTCACCACCTCCTTATTCTAGATGCTGTTTGATTATTCAACCCGGTTTGATTTTGTCATTAGTTACTTCACGTGATGGAGCTTTATCCATTCGGCTATCTCGGCGTTTGAGCGATCGTTTAAATTGCATTATAACTATGCAAACAGTTGTAAAACATTCACATTTCAAAATTGAAAAACAATATATAAAAATATTATGCTAAAAAATTTATTTTTTCCTTTTCATAACGCTTAGGGGAAAAACGGAATATCTTTTATATTATATATTATCGTTTTATATAATTCTTTTTTTTAAATCAGAAAGAAAAATAAATTTCGAGAATCAGTGTCGGACACAATTTATTTTTAGGTTAGATAGTATAACTCAAGATATATAATTTTGAATGAAAATCTTGCGCATGAAATTATTATAATGTCATTTATTTTTATCGAATTTTCAGTTATGCAAACAGTTGTGAAACATTAACAATTCAACATTGGAAAAAGAATATATAAAAAAATATTGTGCTAACCATTTATTTTTTACTATTCATAAAGTTTAGGGGAAAAAAAGGAATATCTTTTAAATAGTATATGATGGTTTTATTATTCTTTTTTTTTTTTTGTTTTGTTCAAAATCGCCAAAAAAATAGATTTTTTTGTTTACTCAAAAGGATTTTTCATAAATGAATTTATAATTTATAATTAATGTCTTTATTAAAAAAAAATCCATCTCAATCAATTACATCAGTATATGACATATTAGGCCTCAGAATGCAGTAATCCACATGGTAAAGTCAGCTTAACGAGATATAACATTCATCATTGGCAGTACTGAACAATGCAGACATTGAGCAATTTCACCGTCAATCCCATTTAAATACGAAATTATTTACGCTTATACTAATGAAATCTTCAAGAATTTGACCACCGCCTTATTCTTGTGCTGTTTGAGTTTTCATCCCAGTTTGACCTCGGCATTAGTTTTTTCACGTCGTGAAGATCTATCCATTCGGCTATCTCGCCGTTAGAATGATAGTTTAAATTGCATTATAACTATGCAAACAGTTGTAAAACATTAACAATTCAAAATCAGAAAAAAATAGATTTTGTTCTTACACAAAATGATTTTTATAAATGAATTTCAATAACTTATAATTAATGTCTTTATTAAAAACATCCTTCTGAATCAGTTACATCAGTACAAGAATATCATGCCTCAGAATGCAGTAACACAAATGGTAAAGTCAGCTTAACGAGATATAACATTCATTATTGGCAGTACAGAAGAATGCAGACATTTATCAATGTCACCGGCAGTTGTATTTAAATACGAGATTATTACACTTATACTAATGAAAACTTTACGAATTTGCCCATCACCTAATTCTAGATGCTGTTTTTAGTTTTTATTCGGTTGATTTGGGCATTAGTATCCACACGTGAAGCTTTATCCGTTGTGCTAACTCGGCGCTTGAACCATCGTCTAAATTTCATTATAACTATGCAAACAGTTGTAAAACATTAACAACTCAAAATTGAAAAACAATATATAAAAATATTGTGCGAACCATTTATTTTTTACTTTTCATAACATTTAGGGGAAAAAGGGAATATCTTTTATAAGATATATTTTTCCTTTTATTTGTTTTGTTCAAAATCAGAAGAAAAGAAAATAGATTTCGGAGAATTAGTGTCGGACACAATTTATTTTTAGGTTATATAGTATAATTCAAGATTTTAATTTTGAATGAAAACTTGCGCATGGAATTATTGTAATGTCATTTATTTTTGATCCAATTTTGCAACTATGCAAACAGTTGCAAAACATTAACAATTCAAAATTTAAAAAAACAATATATATAAATTACATGCTAACCATTTATTTTTTACTTTTCATAACGTTTAGGGAAAAGGGAATATCTTTTATAATATACATTATCGTTTTATTATACACTTTTTTGTTTTGTTCAAAATCTGAAAAAAATTATTTATTTTGTTCTTACTGAAAAATATTTTTTATAAATGAATTCCCATAATTCATACCTTTATTATATATAAAAAAACCTTCTCAAAGAACTACATCAGTATATAACATATTATGCCTCAGAATACAGTAACCCACACAGCAAAGTCTGATTAACGAGGTATAACATTCATCTTCGGCATTACTGAACAATGCAGATATTTATCAATGTCACCGGCAATTCTATTAAAACACGAGATTATTAAACTCATACTAATGAAATCTTTAAGAATTGACCACCTCTTTATTCTAGATGCTGTTTGAGTTTTCAACGCGGTTGATCTTGGCAATAGTTACTTTACGTCATGAAGCGCTATCCATTCTGCTATCTCGGCGCTTGAAGAATCGTTTAAATTCCATTATAAATATGCAAACAGTTGTAAAACATTAACAATTCAAAATCAGAAAAAAATAGACTTTGTTCTTACTCTCAAAAGGATTTTTTTTATAAATGAATTTCAATAATTTATAATTAATATCTTTATTATTAAAAAAAAAATCCCTCTCAATCAATTACATCAGCATATGACATATTACGCCTCAGAATGCCGCCGTAATCCACATGGTAAAGTCAGCTTAACGAGATATAACATTCATCATTGGCAGTACTGAACAACGCAGACATTGAACAATCTCCCGGTAATTGTATTTTAATACAAAATTAGTACACTTATATTAATAAAATCTTCTTTGAATTTGCCCCCTTTCTGATTCTAGATGCTGTTTGAGTTTTTCATCGCGGTTGATCTGGGTATTAGTTTCTACACGTCATGAAGCTATATCCATTCGGCTATCTTGTCGCTGGAAGAGTCGTTGAAATTCCAATATAACTATGCAAACAGTTGTAAGACATTAACAATTCAAAATCAAAAAAAAAAATAAAAATAAAAAAAAATATTATGCTAACCATTTATTTGTTACTTCATAACGTTTAGAGTAAAAGAGAATATCTTTTTTAAATTATATATTATCGTTTTATTATTCTTTTTCAATTACTTCTATTAGCTCACACTCTCCCTACATATACGCTGTTTAAATTTTCAATCGTTCATAAAATTTTTATTCATTAAAATACATTTTTTTTACCTTGTAGTGGATGACACTGGATGATAATACATGTTTTAAATATTAATTCAGTAATTAATTTTTAATAAATCAATTTTTAGTTTTTTAGTTTTTTAAGTTACATATATCTACCAATAGATGGTTAGATAAACTTGTTTAATAAAATGAATGAATATTATTTATAAAGGACTTTCTGCAATAGAGTGAAAAAAAAGTAGGAATTGACTATTATTTTTTTTATATTACTTGTTTTTG